>JBCEZV010000092.1:9387190-9397204 GCA_039654365.1 Cataglyphis livida
TATATATATATATATTATGCGTCATAGGAATATAAATATGCATATTGTGCCTCGCGGGGAGGCAAAGGATTTTTTGGGATTTTCCACTAAGGCTTAGAAGCCGAGGACCGGGTTGGGAGCCCTGTAAATGGGGGAATGATATGTTCCTTTAAATAAACTTTATTTTTATCTCTCAATGTTGAGAGATCGCTTCTTCTTGCTTATCGTTCTCCTTCTATAGCTGTGCGAATCGCAGTATAGAGTTATGTCGGCACGAGCCTGATATCACGATCACAGTCGCGGGATCAGCTGTGATTTCTTTCGAATTCATGTTGCGGCTAGACTAGCAATTCTTCGAGTTAGATTGTTCGCGGTAACTGTCCGATATAAATCGTTAATAACGATTGCCCGCCGCGTATTTGCGGTGGTGTCTTTTATTGCCTTCTATTTTACTGATTTTTTGGAGGGGATCCCTTAGCGACATGACCATATATGGTTGCGTCGCTCATTTCAAATTGTTAGGCCAAAATGCAAGCTAAGATTGTTTGATTGAAATTTCTTGCTTTTCCGGTGGTTCGATCCTTCTCGTAACCGCTTAGCCTCGGCGCGTGGCTCGCTTCGTCAGCGTTTCACTCTGGTAACGTTATACGTTATTTCTTTCGGTATCTCGCTAACTCTTATTAAAAAATATTTCTTTAAACTATTAAATATTAATAATAATTCGGTTGTAGCTATTTGAGCTATAACATCTCTCCCCCGTTGAAAAAAGAAAAACGAGGGTGCAATGTTTTTCTTACAATTAGTTATACCATTTCTTATTCTAGTGATTACAATCATTTTCCGATTATAATGTTTGATATAATCGTTTCTTATTATCTAAAATTGTGTGCTTAGACCACGCTTTAATATCGATCTTGGAAGTCCATAAGATTATACGTGGTTCTTCCTCGCATATCTTTACTGGTTGCTTTATTTTCTTCTTTCTGTTTTTTTTGTTTTATAATTATGTATGTTATAATCGCTATTATAATTATTGTTATTAGTCCGTTCGTTGCCATTGGATAGATAAATTGTTTTTGAGCAAAGAAATTTTGTTCGTTATCTTGTACATTATTGTTTAATTTTTCTAATTCAGTTTTTAATTTTATTAATTCCGCTTGGTATACTGTCAAAGTATTGTTGTCATGTGACTTATTTTCGTCTTGTAGGAGCGTAATATTTAACTCTGGTAAATAGATTTCTATATTTACTTCATATGCAGTTTTTTCGATTGAATTGTCATGTCTGGCGTTGTCAATTTACATTTTCTTCTTAGTAAAATTTTTCCTGTATTTTTAATAATTGTTTTGCGTTTGGTTTGCTTATCGCATTGTATATTTATTTACTGGTCTGCGTTAATTGCGTATAGCCAAGTATGTGGCTGTTGTAGTCTAGTCCAAATCGCGTTTATTGAGTTTATTATTTTTGTTTTGTAATTATGTTGTTGTGACTATGTATACAGTTGTATCTCGTAATTTCTTAAATTGTTTTCTATTACTCTAAGATAGGTTAGTTTTTCCTTATCTACGGCAATTATATTATTATTTATTTGTGTTACAATAAATGTATTATTATGTATAGGTACGGGAAGTGTAATTACATTTATAACGTCGAAACTTGGTTGTGTAATTAACGTAAAATTGTAATATAATATAAACATTTCTTTTATCGTAAAACGCGCTTATTGTCGTATGTTCTTCTATTGCTAGCCAATCTGCGTATTAAGGGGAAGTACAGTCCCTGTTGCAATTGCGTCGCTTCCTTTAGATTTGTAATAATTGCTTCTATTGGCATTAATTTCGCATGCATTGTTCCTTTTCATGTGTACATTACATATATTGGATTGTATTTTCCGCGTTGCGTATGAGTTCTGTAATAACTGCGGTAATTATTATGAAATGTTCATTTATTTCAGCGCGTTATACCGTTACCCCTGTTGTTGCAGAAGTTTTTTGTTCCAATCTATTATATCTTCTACCTTTTCAATGTGTGCTATAGCCCTTACGAAAAAAATATTCAAAAAAACACTCAAAAAGACTCAAAATAATACTCAACTTGAGGGTTATTTCGGACACTCAACTTATGTATAACTCTCAACTCTCTCTTTGAGTGTGTAACTTTTAAGTTGAGAATAACCCTCAAGTTAACACTCAAGTTAAAGGTAACACTGAAGTTGAGGGTAACACTGAAGTACTTTAAGCGATTGTATCTGAAGCGATCACTTACACTAAAGTTTAGAGTAATAATAACAATTCAATAAATGAATTAGAATAAACTACACTCTGAAATAAAATGTTTGTCTAATAAAATATTCTTTAATGGTTAGAATGAATAACACACGATCGGTGAACATTTTGTTAACAAATTGTTTGTTGTGTTTAATTGCATGAAAATAATAAAATGCATATGCACTAGAAGCGTATATTAAATGAAATGAAATTGAATATATTTATAAGAATTTTAATTATTATTACAATATAAACTTTTTAGTATTATAAATTATTAATCAAATTAAAGTTCTTTCTTCTTTTAATTATAAAATTAAAACCTAATAAAAACTTCACATAAATTATTTTGTTATAACAAAAATATTGCAATTAGTAAAAGTTTAAAATATAACTGTTTTGGTATTCAAAAAGAAACTTTTGAAAGCAAAAATATATCACTATTCAATAACGTTCAATCAATAAAATTAAGAACAAATAACTTATATCACAAAAATGCTAAAATATAAAAAATAAAAAATGATTTATTACATTAATTAATAAGTACGTTATTAAAAATATTACTCATATTCTAGCTATAATAATAGCGGTACTTTCTCTTTCAATTCTGTTTTCCAGCATTTTTGCATTTATTTTCTATTAATTAAAAAAAAAATTTTTTTAATTTTTTTTTGCTTTTCCCCGGAAATATCTTAATTGCATAGTCTGGAAAAATTAAACCATTTTTAATTTTTTTGTTACTACAATATGTCAAACGAATTAATTCAATACAATATTAGACATAAGTTGATTTATAATCATTATTTCAATTTTAAGCCGTATCTGACAGAGATACCACATCACTAGTTAAGCACATTAAAATGGAAATATTCATAATATTATATTTAATATAATAAAATAATTATTTTATTGTTTGGGAAAGATGTATGAATTGGGAGGTGGAGAAAGGCTAGCAAGAGATGTTGGGAAAGGTGTTGGGAAAAAAGAGCGAGGGAGAGGAGTGGTTGAAGGATTTAGAGAGATTAAGACGTGAGGGAAAAATGGTTGGATTAGGAATTAGGTAAAGGATGAGATTTAAGAAGAGGAGAGAGAAAGAGAGAGAGAGAGAGGGAGAGAGAGAGAGAGAGAGAGAGAAAGAGAAAGAGAAAGAGAGAAAGAGAGAGAGAGAGAGAGAGAGAGAGAGAGAGAGAGAGAGAGAGAAAATAAGAGCTGGAGTCCCAACTACAACAAGGGACACTGGGGGAAGCTAAATTTTCCTCTCCAGCCGGCAAGGCTTGAGGGCGGAGGGCCTCTCCGAAATAGTGCAACTGCCAGTTTCCGGAGAGACTTTCCACAACGCTCAAGGATAGACCACCCGGAGTATTTAGTATTTCCATGACCGTTTGTTTAGGTTGAACTCCATTGAGGCGGGGTATGCTTAAAGGTATTTTCCCCATATTATCATGATAAAAATTGCAAACCTAGACATGATCTAAATGTCGATGAGGATGCAGTCATAACAAAACTAATAAGAAATGGGAATCTGCAAAGATTCTAAAAAAACACGTTAGTCCTAAATCATATGTTTTGAAAAATTAGAACGGTAATATAGTAAGAAGAAATTCAGTGCATTTAAAAAATCTTAAGGCCGTATTACATTACAAGTAGCTGGCTCGATTACGGTTGGAGTTACGGTTAACAATTGGTTGTAAATTGATTAATCAACCGGCAAGCTACTTTGCTCTGATTGGTCAATCCACAATCATCAACCATAACTTCAATTGCAACAGAGCCCGCAATCCGTAGAGTAATACGGTTTTTACAATGAATTTAAAAGAAGAAATGAACAAGTCAGGATGTCACAGATGAACTACTAAGTAGAGATTTTAATTGGATCAGTAATGTTGAAAATGATCAAAATAGAATTCAAAACCGGCTTGTAAATGATGCACCTGCTGATACATCTGATGCTCAATTAAGAGTTCTCTCCTATTTTGTTCCCCACTAAAAGTCGCCCTGCTTCTTGACCTTCGTGACTCTCCTCTCGCGCCGCGCCGCGCCGCTACTGCCTACCTTCTGTATTCGACGCGTGATTTGTTAACTATTTTTGCTTGTAACTCAAAAATTACGCTTTAATTCAAATTTTGGTAAAGGAAAAATCGTCTTAGAATTGTATCAGGAATACGTCATTTAATGGACGGAACGTTATTCTGAATCACCCTGTATATCAAGAACCAATTGAACCTGGCTATGGGTAATTTTTCTTTGTTTCTGAGGGACTTGAATCTTTTTATCTTCCTTTCCAAATCTTCTTTTACAATTTTCTCGAATATGAATTCTACGAATTTGTACACTTTGATACGAGCTAACAATATTTGCGTACACTTGGACGGAGTCCGACTCCTCTTTTCTAGGTCCTCTCGCTTTCTGGGTGTCCTGCTAAAGGCTAACTTATCGTGGAGATCTTACATCAACATGACTAAAAAGAAAATTCTCAGAAAAGTCCAACTTATTGAAAGCTATGATGGGAATTAGATCGGGAATACATCTCTCAACAATGCTCGACAGAGGCATCATTTAGTCCATTCTTGACTGAAGCTGCCAGATTTTCCATTCTCTGGGCAAAAAGAAATACACGATTATGTGCAGGCTCCAATACGCTTCGCTTTGAACAGCGCTAGGTCTAATGCGCACAACGCTGACTAATGTCATCTTGAATCTTTGCGATTATCCCTCGGCTAGGTGGCAATATGTCCAAAACAAATTTCTTTGCAGAGTTATTTCTCGCAAATTACATAGTCTTTGCCCGCTTCTCATCTCATTAATTGACTCCTTAATGGAGCAATTCCGCATTATGTCAGATTTAGATCAAATTATGCGGCTTGGTTCTGATCTTTTCAAACGGATAGAATCGGCTTGGTATGTTGGCTACCTGTCTGCTTTTGAGGTGAATTATCATCTAAACTTAGAAATAAATACAACTATCGGTTTCAGAGATAGCGCGAGTGTGATGAGATCTTTTGAATCTTTGGTGGAGCGCTTTGAAGAATACGCCGTATTATTCACAGGTGGATCTAGGACAGAGGTTGAAGATGCGAGTTAGAGTCGGATTAGCGGTGGTTATTTCTCATCTCCACCTAACAATTAAAATTCGCCTGAGCGATTATTCATCAATTTACGATGCTAAATATTTTGGCCCTAAAATGTGCCCTACAACAGATCATAAAGCTCGATTTTCCCAGGGCCCATCATATTTTTAAACTCTTTGAGTGCTTTGAATAGTCTCTTCTCTGCGGACTATAAGGACAGTTTACACCCGGCGGTGTTTAGAATTAAATCCAAACTTTTTTCTTTTAACAAATCGGACCGATGGGTTGACCTTTGGTGGATTCCGGCCCATAAAGGAATTCTGAGCAACGAGAGCGCAGATGCTGCTGCGAAGGAAGCCTTGCTTCTTCCCGATTCCCTCATAATAGCCAAATGCCATTACACCAATCTTTACTCCCGCTTCAAAAAAGATGCGAAAGCTGACGCAACCAACATCATTAAAACGGAAGCTGAGAGTAAGGAGTCCAGATACTTCAACAAAATCGGAAAGTGCATGGCTCCTCCATTACTATGATACGGGCTTTGGGGGAACGTCTACCCAGATCGGTGATCGTTCTCGTCGAGACTCAAATCGTTCCATGTCTAAGTCAACACACATTTAATGGATAAAATCATTATATTTGACTTGGCCTGTACATGTAGATACGGGGAACAAAAACTAATAATAAAAAAACTATAAACCATGTATATTTTGACTGTCTGCTTTGAGCGATGCATTCCTTGATTTCTGATCTTTACCGTGCTGACCCATTGGTGGACATTCCGTCTAGTGTTTTCTAAAAATACTAAATTATTTCTGGCACTACATAAATTCGTCACTAACTCTCGGCTCAACATATAAATCACTTACATCCAATAAAACAATAACTAAAAGTTGTATATTAGATTGCCTCCTAGCCTAACCCATTAGCTGTCGTCAAGAATACGACAAATTCTTATCAATTTGAAGATATTTAAAGAACATTACATCGCAAAATTCCACGGCTGTCAGGCAGCTTAAGCACCAACTGGCATATGAGCGGATCCTTGGATGCCTAAGTACCACATAGAAAAAAGAAAAGAAATGAAAGATGGAAAATGAATTTTTTTTTCAAAAATGAATTTATTAATGACTTTATTTTTTACAAATTATAGTAAAAAGTTGAGGATTTATATATACAGTAATATAAAATAATATTTCTGGAGTCAAGCTTTCCTCTAATTTAAAGTAACTGATACTTCGAGCAATATCAATTCAAGTTTATACTGTATCTGCACTTATATAATAGGAAAAAATATTACATAAGATTATGGTTTTTCTACTTCCGAGAGTTGGGTAAACTATTTCTACAGTTAATTCAGATGTAATAAATATTGAAAGTACTGAAAATGCTGTAACCGAAAATTATATTGTTCACGAATGAAACGAAAATAATGATACATCTAATATGCAACAATTCTGCATTAGCGATTCTGAATCAAAAACTTATGTAACGATGTGCACATCGTTACTCGGCCATTCACCCGCTGGACACCGCCACCCGATGACCATCGATCGGGTCAGCACGCGTGAAATACCGCCGTCCCACGCCCAGCAGTCACGGGACCTTAGAGCGAAGGCGCTATGCGCCCCATCGTATTATAAACCGGCGAGCGAAAACCAACATCTGGTAAATATTTATTTATTTACAAGTATATCACCGGGTCGGCACATCGTACCTGAGCACGAGTCGCGCGCTCGGGAAACCGTTCCGACCGCTTCTGAATATTCCCGAGCCGCGAACGGGCTCAATCGAATTGTTGAACAAACAATTATCGCGCCGACGCGATACCGCCGACATCGGGTATAAATAGGCGCTCCATCGGGTAAAAAGACAGAACCTTCTCCGCTGCTCTGAAGTCAACACGATGCTCAGAGCATCCCGAAAAAACCTATACGCTTCATAAGCGAGATCGAGATTGGGTGTACTCCGCCTCTGCTGGGCTTTCCCAGTATCCCGCAAAGCCAAGCGTTCCGACCAAGCATCCGATCGTTCGGCAATACTTCTAGCGGTGGGAAATTACCCGCCACCGACGGATATTCCTGTCTGAACGCTCCTATTCTGACCGCGAACCGCTCGCGCAAATTCCAGACAAATCGCAAAGCATCTCGCGATCTGACTCAAGACGACCGCGACTCGCCATTACTACGGCGATAGAGTCCGCATAACTAAGGCCGTAAGACCGCCCTACGCGCCGAAACTATCGGCACGCTATTCGTCACGCCGCGAGGCCCCTACTCCTCGCGGCAATATCACCGCGCGCCATCGCGCTTCTCACCCGCCGGGTGACACCGCTTATCGATCACGAGTATCGATTATCGCCCTTGCTGCTCTCACCTGCGCTCATTCAATCGCGTGCACTCGCGCTCATTTACATTCATCCGCGCCTGTACAGCCACACACACACGCACACGCACACGCACACGCACACGCACATGCACCCGCGCACGCACACACACACACACACACACACACACACACACACACACACACACACACACACACACACACTTTGTAAACCCGTAGGCTGACAATAAATAAATTTCTTGTTTATTTAGCACAACGACTCGCATTCTTGTACTTGTTATATCTTCCGAACCCTGATCCCGACCGAGCTATCCTGCGACAGCGCTCGGGAAAAATCGACCGTTACACTTATGTAGTATCAGAAATTGCAAATATATCAGATGACAATTTAAAAAATTATTTTGCTTCCTGGGCTGTACAACATCAAATTTCACATACGGCTCTAAGAGCGCTGCTTCAGAGATTAAGAAATCATTCATGTTTTTCATCATTATCTTTAGATGCATGTTCACTTTTAAAACCTCTGAGGAAACAAGAAATGCGTATAGTAATGCCAGGAACGTACTATCATTTTGGATTACAAAAATCTGTATTGAATATATTAATCTCCATAAAAAGCAATGTTGATAGTATAGAAATAGCTATTAATCTCGATGGATTACCACTTTCAAAATCATCACAACACTTTTGGCTCACACCTGGTTCAATTATGCTATATAATAATGTATTTGCAATTGAAATTTATTATGGAAACTGAAAAACCAGCAAATGTTAACGATTTTTTAAAAGATTTTGTGGACGAAGCTATAGAAATGTGCAAAAATGGAATTTATCAACGACTTGTCAACGACTTGTCAACGACCGTAATATACAATCCAAAATAGAAGCTTTAATGTGATACACCAGCAAAAGCATTTGTTCTATGTATAAAAGGCCATTCCGGATATTATAGACTAAGTGTAACAGAAAAAGAATATATATGAAATCGTATGTGCTTTCCACAAATTGATGCAGCATTAAGATCTGATGATGATTTTATCCAAAAGATGATGACAGCTATCACAAGCCAAATATAATATGTAGCTTATTAAAAATCTCTCATTTCAACCTGTTACAAATATTCCACTCGAGTATATGCATTTAGTTTGTTTGATAATAATACGTAAATTAATATATTTATGATTAGATGAAATTTCTCTTATAGTACAACATAGAACCATTGAAGAAATATCTATACATCTAACAACTCAATTAAAGCCATCAATACTTATAGAATTCGCAGAAAAGCCACAAAAAATTTATTATTTAAATTATGGAAAGCCACGGATTATAGATTAATACTGCTGTATACCGGCCCATTGGCTTTTAAATCTATATTTAAAAAAGTGTGTACATCTATTTTATGACATTGCATGTAATTATTAGAATCTTGTCTTCAAAGAATTTGCATGAGCATCTATCTTATGCAAGATCTAATTATTTTTTTATTAAAACATTTATCGAACTTTATGGAGTGCAAAACATATCGCATATCATCCACAGCCTTATACATCTTGTAGACAACGTCAAAAAATTTGGATCACTTGATAATTTCAGTGCTTTTAAGTTTGAGACCTATATGTAAGTATTTAAAAAATATTTCAGAAAAGCGAAGAAACCCTTAAAATAAGTTGTACCAAAATGTATTAAAAAAGAAATTAATTTAAGTACATCATCGATTGATTCCGTTTTGATACATCTAACTTTAATGTCCTTACATAATGATAGTCCATTTCTATCCGATTGCAATAATCCACAATATAAAATTATTAAATACTGCGGAATAACATTTCAAGCTTGCAAATAGTTGTTGTGGTTTGAATTGTGGTGCTTTGTATGTTTTGAAAATGTGGCACATTGCATAAAGCGCAATATTCCTGTTATTATCGGATAAGAATTTTTGGAAAAAGAAGAATCTATTTAATGTTTCCTGTTTATCTTCATTACTTGGGATTTATTCCGTAAAATCATGCTCAGATTTGAAATCATGGCCATTAAAAAATGTTATTAAAAAATATATCAAATTGCCATGCGGAAATGATAAATATGCAGTCTTCCCGTTGATACACAGTGAAATGTAATTGATACATTGATTCATTCACACAGAATGACTGATAAATTTTATGAGATCGTCGAATTCGAAGATGGACTACAAGATAGATAGATAGATAGATAATATTTTATTGCTTTCCCTCGGGATTACAATCTCTTACAAAAGACAAACTTACTTCTAACTTAACTCTAACTTAACAACTAACTTATCTCTACTTATCTTAACTTATCTCTATCTGTTCTACCTAACCATACACACACACACA
>JBCEZV010000093.1:0-18025 GCA_039654365.1 Cataglyphis livida
GCACCGTCATTTAATATATATATACATATACATATATATATATATATATATATATATATATATATATATATATAACTTTGTATACTTTGTATATTTATATATTTTATTATACAAAGATATCTATAATTATATACATCATAGTATTTTTTTTTCATAATTTTTACATTTATATTTTATGCGCTTTTTTAATTACTTTTTTATTATAGGTATGAGCAAATTAATTATAATGCTGTTAAGATATACATATATATAGATTAACGATATAAATTAAAAAAGAGATATTAATTTCATTATACATAATTTTTTGTTATGAATCAGTAAGTGTATACAAAGTGTCTCATAATTCGCGGATCATCTCTCGGGTGCATATAAAGCATGTTAAACTACATAGAAAAGTTCTCTATTGTTTTGCACGACAATTAATGAGAAATTAATTAAAAAAGATAGGCCAATTCGTGTTTTGCACAAGCGCGCAACGAGAAGAAACGTCCTACTGTAATGTGATACTAGGCGCGCGGCGAAGCGGTGGGAGGACGCTCTATGAAGGCTTAAGGTTTCTTAAAATGATATATATATATATATATATATATATATATATATATATATATCATTTTAAGAAACTTACTACAATGCGTATTTTTTGAATACGATAAATGACCGCATAAATCAATTGTACAATTATAAAATAAATCTAAAACATGTGAGAATTATCATAACACAACTAATGCATACAAATACAAAGTGTTAAAAAAGGGTTATATATTTTGAGAATAAATAGTATTTATCAAAATAAGAAAAAAAAAATCTAATGTACATATGGGTCTTACAATTAATATTTTCGAAAATACAAGCTATCTTTCTATTTAAGCTCTTTGTCCTTTTCTTATTAGTTGTGTCACCTCTACAATACAGTAAATAAAACTAATAAATAAAAGAGTATTTATTATTTTTGCTGTAGTAACATTAAATTTGTAAGTAAATTGTAAATCCGAGAATAGTCAGGTGTGTTTGAAAGAATGTATGATTTTCTGAGACGTAGGGCTGAAAAATGCGTGACAATGAATGGGAATCACAAAGCATCCCTTATAATGGTGATTATTAATAATACTTTTGGTTTGCATTGTAGAGGTAACACAATCAATAAAAAAGGATCTTATAGAAAGATAGCTTATATCTTTGAAGATATTAATTATAGATATTAATCGTAGAAACCATGTAATTAGACTTTTTTTCTTATTTTGAACAATACTATCTTTGAAAATATGTAGACTTTTTTTAACATCCCATTATTTAATATACCGCGTTTACCGTATTCGACATATTGCATCTTTTTATTCATCGGAAGCAATATTTGTATGAAATTTGAGGCCGGTTCCACACAAATACTTCTCCATCCATTCGTCGAATCGTCGAACAAGATCTTCCGACATATAATTCATCCAGTCGCCGACTTTGCCTTTTCTGATAAATTTGTGATCTGGATCATCTTGCGCCTCTCTGTTTCCTAGCACTAATTCCATGTTCACTGACGGATTCGTCGCCATTTTTGAAAATTTTAAGTGTTCACACAATCCGACGATCTGCTCGTCTGTCACATTCTTGCTTAAAAATTTCGCTGTCTTCTTAATCATCATTATCTGATCCTGAAAAATACAAGTTCAATAAGAGATTTATTACAAAGATTCACGATGGCAAAAGCGCTTTCTGTTGTATTTTACCCTTTTCATTTCCTCGTATGTCATAAATAACACGTTATCCTGATCTCTCATCTTCCAAAAAGGTAAAATATGGTTCCAAAACGGGCTGAGTGGGGCTAAATAAACATCATTTCTTAAATTTGATACTTTAATGCTAATTTCACAAATATCTTATATCTTGAAAAGAATTTCTTTCTTTCTCTCTCTCTCTCTCTCTCTCTTTCTCTCCCTCTCGCAAATTAATTTATTTCAAGTATTTTTTGTTCTTGGGAAAGCAACAAATTATTAAATGAACGTTTAATTGATGATACTTTTATAATAAAAAAATATATGTCTTTTTGTTTTGCATCAAAAATTCGATTGAATGATAATTGAATATAATGATGATTCTGTCTTTTAAATCAATAGTATAATATTCAACGCACCACTATCGTGCAGCATCAAGTCCGCAAAGTCGTCGAAGCTTCCTTTCATACCATGGAATACTCTGCAGTAATGATAAAAACTGACACAGGTATCTTTTGGATTTCTTGCAACATATATTATCTGCAAAATATTATATGTATATTTATACGAAGAGTTACGTTGCACTTATCCATTTGCCCGTGTCATATCTTAACCTTTGGTTTCTTTTCATGAAGCTGTCTTGGCAATAAGTCCCATGGCAAATGAGATTTGATATATCGCGGTCTTGGCATCTTTGTTATATTTTCGATGGAATCACCTAATTTCGAAAACCACTCATCGTAATTTCCGTTGATCATGACAGCCGAACCTCTGGAAAAAAAAAGAAATTTAAACAAAAAATAATAAAGATGAGATATTGCTTTTTCTCATAGTTAATTCTATTGAGATTATTCTATCATACAATAATTAATAATTCCCTATTTAAAGAATTAACTTACTCGAGTAAGGGACTTCGCATGATGAAAAGCGTGCGAGCATTTTCGTAATCAAAATTATTCCCGATGCACCATGTCATTTCTTGCGCCCAGTGACTACCTAAAAAAATTTCACCGTGTCAAGATGTAAAATATTGAAAAAACGCATTTAGATAACAGAATTATGTAATATAAAATTAATTGCAATTATGTTCCTGTTTTATATTAATTCACAAGGTTGTTTCTTTCTCTAGAATTTTATATAACGCACATATCATATACATAGATCTAAAGAGCAATCTTTGCAATCATAATTAATTGCAATCTTTTTACTGGTTTTATATTAACTGGCTCACAAGATTGTTCTTTCTAGAATTTTAAATGTACATAAATATACATATGTATACAGGGTATCCCATAACTCGATATTAAGGGCATGTTATTGAAGTTATTTAAAGTTGAAATCGTTTAATAAATATATTTATATAAATACATATTTATAATAAACACATTTCCGTAAATGCTTTTTAACAAAACTATAGCCATTGAAAGTTGATATGAATGTTTGAAATATTTTCTGTCAATTTGATATTGTTTATATTTTCGGTCAGTCTGGTATTGTTTACATTAAAAGAAAGAAATTCTTTTAGCATAAAGCGAGCTGTTAGATCATTTTTATGCAGAGTAAGATTTTGTATTGATGCAGGAGATAATTTTGAACAAAATTTATAATACATTTGTAAATAAACAAGTTAATAAACAAATGTAAATAAACAAATAAATAAAATGTCTTTTTTCTTTTCTTTTTCAAATATTTACATCAACTTTCAATGGTTGTTCGGTTAAGAAATCTTTACGGACAAATATTTATTAAACAATTTGAACTTTAAATGACTTCAATAACATGTCCTTAATGTATGAACCTTGAATTATGTGGGACCATGTATATATTATATATATATATATATATATATATATATATAAAATTACGCTTTATCTTTAAAATTATGTTATTACCAGAACGAGGATACGAGACCATCCAAATGTCATCCTCATATACGGTAAAGTCGCGTATCTTTTGCGCGTAAAAAATAATTTTTGGTGGCAACAAACAATTACTTGGTTGTATTCTTAAGAAACTCGGTTTTACCCCAAACATCTCGTCCAATTTCTTTCCCTTCTCGTCCTCTATGATCGAGAACACGAACGACTCTTTGGCCACTGTAAAAGATTTAATAATTAAATCTTTAATAATTAAAAACAAAAAGAACAGAAAAAAAAAACTAATTAAAAAATTCTGTGTCTGACACTTACTCGATTCTTGAATATTGCTATGCGAATTCTCGTACGAATATTAAGACTTGAAAATGCAAAATGCAGATACTGCGTATTCACACACACTCGGATGTTGTTGCATTCGCGACTTGCGGAGAAATGAATGTGCCCTCGGTATCGTTTGGATCCCATGGCCCACTGACAATTCATGAGTTACTTTTTACTGGTCCTGCTCCTTTTTTCCATTTACGATGAAACTCGTGTACTTTCATACTCGCGCCACAAAGATATTGTATATATAAATTTGATTATCTGTATCCTGCTTGTACATATATATATATTCACATTTTCTCGATTTTGAAATTACTAATCTTTCGTATAAAATTAATTTTATATTAATTTGTTCCATTCTTCTTAATAAAGTAATTAAAAATATTATTATATTACATCAAAATTTTTTTTTTGTCAAGTGAAAAGAGAATTGCATATTGAAAACCTTATGTTATTTACTTAGTCTTCAAGTTCAGAAAAGAAAATAATAATACAAAGATATTTTCACAAAAAGAATGCATTAATACACACATTACACACACACACACACACGCACACGCACACGCGCCACACGCCACGCGCAATGCGTAGCACACGCGCACTTTTTGATTCCGACCTGAAATATGCCATCTGGATCGAAAGTTGAATTTTTTGAAGGAAACATAGCTACTAGAACTACAGGGACACCCTGTATAGCAAGTGTATGATTCTTTATAAAATATAACAAATTACAAGAAAGAAATATCCGAAGCATGCGAGAGCATTATCTATACGCGCGTTTAAATTATTTACGGCGCATTATTAACTTTCTCGTCGAACAAAGATTTCACTTTCGGAGAAAGTTGCCAGCTGCATTCTTATCGATATGCACGATCGATGTATAATTATTATTGGCGTGTGCATGTGCATGTGCATGCGTAAAGCAAATAAACTTATTTGCTTCAAATGTATCAAAATTTTGTTTTTTAACAACAACTAATTTTGCAAGATTGCCGGTATATAAATATAATACTTTTTCAGCATATGTGTCGCATATATGTGATTTACCAAGCATTGTATTAGGCTTTAAATAACAGGATGAGATACTAAATGGTATATAGTGTTTTGTATTATATGAAGAAAAGTAGGGTAAATCTGGATTTATTTTTCTACAAAAATCAGAGAGTAAAAAAATTTTGCTGACCGTTAGTAGTTTTTAATAGACTTTAAACTATAAAAAAATGAGGCTAATTGCTGAAAAAAGAATTTGGTTACCAAGATTTTTTAGGGAAGTCAAGTAGGATGCTTTATTTATTAAACGATTCATTTTTCTCACTAATAGATGATTGCCGCAACTTCGCGGAAGGAAGGAATCGTGGAGTCGCCAGGACGTAAGAATAGCACTGCAGGGACATCCTGTATAGCAAGTGTATGATACTTTGTAAAATATAATAAATTACAAGAAAAAAATATCCGAAGCATGCGAGAGTATTATTTATACGCGTGTTTAAATTATTTACAGAGCATTATTAACTTTCTCGTTGAACAGAGATTTCACTTTTGGAGAAAGTTGCCAGCTGCATTCTTATCGATATATACTGCACGATCGGTGTATAATTACTATTAGCGTGTGCATGTGCATGTGCATGCGTAAAGCAAATAAACTTATTTGCTTCAAATGTATCAAAATTTTGTTTTTTAACACAACTAACTTTGCAAGATTGCCGATATATGATTTAATATAATAATTTTCCAGCATATGTACCGCATATATGTGATTTACCAAGCATTGTATTAGACTTTATACAGGGTGTCCCATAATTCGCGGATCACCCGTTGTATGCATATATAAGATGTCAAAGTGAATAAGAAAGTTCATTTTACGATTTTTCCAATAATTATTGAGATATTCATTAAAAAAGATCGTCCGCGCTTTATAAGCGCGCGACGAGAAGAAATGTCCTACCGTAATGCGATATTAGGCGCGCGGCGAAGTGGTGAGAAGAGTGTTCTACACGCTCGTGCGTAGTCTTCATAGAGCGTCCCTCCCACCGCTTCGCCGCGCGCTTAATATCACATTACAGTAGGATGTCTCTTCTCGTTGCGCGCTTGTGCAAGACGCGAATTGGCCTTTTTTAATTAATTTCTCATTAATTGTCGTAAAAATCGTAAGACAGTAGAGAACTTTTCTATGCAGTTTAACATGCTTTATATGCACCCGAGAGGTGATCGGCGAATTATGGGACACCCTGTATAACAGGACGAGATACTATATGGTATATAAAATGTTTTGTATTATATGAAGGAAAGTAGGATAAATTTGGATTTATTTTTCTACAAAAAAATCAGAGAGTAAAAACATTTTGCTGCCCATTTGTAGTTTTTAATACACCTTAAACTATGAAAAAATGAGGCTATTTGTTGAAAAAAGAATTTAGTTATCGAGATTTTTTAGGGAAGTCAAAAATTACTCAGTTTTGCCTTTCCAGTAGAATAAAATCAGGTATCCATTTGAAAACATGTAAAACACTGTGCAATTAAAAAAATTTATTTTAATAAAAATATGATACAAAGATATATATTATTGACAAAAATCACAAATAAAAATAACTTCTTGTTTTACATTGCTGCACGATTTTTTTATTTAATTTTTTAACTTTAGGGATGTAGAAAATTTTTTTTAATGGTTTTTATAATGGTTTTTTTAATGCTTTTTTCTGAGTTTTCGTTTCTTCAACTGTATTTTATTATAATATTCCTTTTCAAATCTTAAATTCTCTAAATTATATTCTTTAAACCTCATTAACCTTCGAATTACATATACATAGTTGCGCCTATATCCCTAAAATACTTAGTGAAATCTCTTAGTAACCAATTAGTTCCGCGCTACGTCTCTCCCTAGATCCACTAGGTTAGTCTTAGCTCTCGGCGTCCCTGGGATATAGCCAGTGGAAGCAGGTTGCCCTATAAAAGTAGAGAGCAATCTTTTTCTCACTAACTGAGGTATAGAGAGAAAAAGAGCTTTCAACTCACCATGTTATTAATCACAAAAAGCAGCAGGAAACTGGAATCTACCTTTTCGAAATCCTGCGCAATGATCTTCTGCGCAGCGTAGACGCTTGACGTTCGATGCTCGATGCTGCTATTTAAAGGCACCTTTAGTATAGTATGGTCTAGTTTACACCGATATACTTTAATACGTATTAAATACTATATCGACCAATCACAATCATTCTATTCTTTAGAGGAATGGCTATGATTGGTCAGTGTATACTTAATACGTATTAAAGTTTATCGGTATAAACTAGGCCTATGTATATAACTCAAGGAGATTTTCCAAACGTGCCCTTATAATGTATCGCTGCGTGAATTGATAAATACCGTGATATCACTCTTATTCACACTCGCAAATGATTATTCATGTCACGAGTAAGTTCTGGGGTTATATCGCTTGTCGTCTTGTATTACAAGTTGAGTTCCGCGCAAACCTATTATATCTCGATTTGACATATAACTTTGAAGGTTATATTATATTCATTCGCTACATGCTTGTATATACATACGCACAATATACACTAATAGGAATGCATAGTGATTATTACCAATCATATACATGTGTATTAGACGTCTGGCATTTACAAGTGTTGTAGCATATCTTTTTTATTTTTTAATGTTTTTTTAAATCTTATGGATATATGTCTTGGAAAAAAATCGATGGACGGCTGATTTTATTTTTTCTGTATATTTTGCATCGAGAAGCTACCTTGAAAGAACAAAAGATTGTATGTATGTGTGTGTGTGTGTGTGTATATGTGTCTATCAAATATTTATTAAATATTTATATATGTAGGATATTTTGATACTCGCTTTCGAATTTTGTCAGCAATCTTTTTTTTAATAATATTAATGATATATTCAAAAATGTATTATTTAACTAAGTATCCATGGAAAATAATAATGTATAATTTTTATACAATCCATAGATATCACAATTTCAGTCAAACATTTGTTTCAACTCATGTTACTGATTTAAATAATAGATACATTTTTGCATGTGATATTAGGAAAAGATTGACGTACAAAATTCGAGAGTGAGTAACAAAAATATCTTATGATGTATGAAAATGTATTATACACACACACACACTGAAAAAAATTTCATTTCTAGAAATATATATTTATAAAAATTCTTTTTAATACACTGTGGAAGCAACCAGAACAATTGAGCAGAACAATGTTTATTATAAAATAACAAAATATTATCATAATGGACCATCACTATAATTGTAATATCCATGGAGTTGAATGTTTTCTTAAAGCTTACGCATATATATATATATCTCGAAAAAGATCGATGCGCGGCTGTTGACTTTATTTTTTCTATATATTTTATATCAAGATGCTATCTGAAAGAAGAGATTGTGTATTTATACATATATTTGCATATATATATATATATATATATATATATATATATGCATATGTATGTATAAATACACAATCTCTTGTTCTGGATATTACAATTATAGTGATGGTCCATTATGATAATGTTTTGTTATTTTATAATAAACATTCTTCTGCTCAATTGTTCTGGTTGCTTCCACAGTGTATTAAAGAGAATTTTTATAAATATATATTTCTAGAAATTAAATTTTTTTCAGTTTTATGAATCGGAAGGAGCATCACGTCTGAATCGTTTCGGAAAGTGGGCAATGTGGTTTAGTAATAGTGATCGTTGGAACTTTTCCATGGATCGATTATTCTTCGAGCTTATGGACGAATGTAAATATTTGGCACCAGGAGCGCAATTGACCTATGCTGTGAGAAATCGTTTAGAGAAATACAAGAGAGAAGAACGAAAAATAATTGTATCTCACATGAAAGATGGCTGTGCTCCACTGTTTATTGCTTGCAAGAGGGGACATGTGGAGATTGTCGAATATCTTTTAAAGAAATGCGACGCCGACATCGAACAAAGAGGAAAGTACGAAGTACCCGACGATGGATCAGTTCACTGTGTCACGCCATTATGGTGCGCTGCGGTATCTGGAAATTTGGAAGTTATAAAATGCCTTATATCTCATGGAGCTGATGTGAATGCAGTCTCTGATTCTGGATCCACTCCCGTTAGATCTGCATGCTTCATGACACATATGGGTAAAAAATTATATATTAATTATATAATATATCATATTTCTTTCAAGAAACATTATGTACTTTTTTGTATCATTATTTGAATTAAGTATTCTTGTAAATAATTCGATTATATTTCATATTAAAAAGATAAAAGTATGTTAGCAGAAAGTAATAGCAGAAAGATGTGTATTGAAAAAAGGTGATATTAGATAAAAACAGTGCAGTAATATAATTGTTTTTATATATAATTTTTCAATTAAAATATTGTAAAAAATAATTGAGTATTTCAGAATTGAATGAATGTTTATCAAATTGAAACAAAAATATAATCTAAATATAATTTAAATTTGACCTAGATCTGTATATAATCTAAAATAATATACAGATCTAGGTCAAATTTAAATGTGCCAAGATTTAATTGCGTTATCATTTATTCTTTATAATGTTTAGTTATCAATACATCTTGTTTTGCTTGTACTTCTTTTTTTAATTCAGAATAAAATAATATATGAAAAAGAGAGAAAGATCACAAAAAACATGTAAGAAGTTTAAACAAAATGTAAGATTTAATGTTTAATATTTATCATTCAATGTTATAAAAATGTGTATAGATCATGTATCTAATTTTCAGCGAATCGAATCGTTTATTGATTCTTGTTTTTGCTTTCACATGCAAAAGTATTATACAAAGTATGATACAAAGTATTTATCTAGGTGAGAACTGCCTTATTCGTTTCGGTATCGCGGTACAATAATTAATTTTTAATTAATAAGATTTTTTTTCTTTTTCTCTTTCTTTAAATTTATTTTAATCTTTAGTAACAAAAATTAATCAAGTAAAAGGGCAATATAAGCCACATGTAGTAATTGGAGCGCAACTATAATTTATTAGAGTATGTTAATATAAAGTATAAAACATATGTTTCAGTCCCTTTCTTCAGGCCATCTTCAGCGCAGTTTTTTTAACAATATAAATCGCATATTGCTAATTTTACATGATAGATAGTTCACACAAATAAAATAAAATCATAATCAAATGAGATCAGACAAAAAAATATAAAAATAATTACACTTAATCTTTAGATTTAATGTTGTTTTGTCTATAGGTGCAAGTTATCTGAATTAAGAAGAATAGTCTTGAATGTAAATCATAAATATTTTTCAGACATTGTCTCGTATTTAGTGGAAAATGGCGCCGATATACTAAAAGCAAATTACAATGGCGGAACATGTTTGATAAATTCTATACAAAGTGTCGAGTTGTGCACTTTTCTTTTGGAACACGGCGCGGATGTGAATGCCACGGATATTCAGAACAAAACTGCCTTACATTACGCCATTCAGGAACACAGATTTCGAACTACTAAACTGCTCTTAGAACATAATGCAGACCCTCATATCAGATCTCGATATAATGATGATGCTCTCCAAACTGCTTGTCTTAAAGGAGCTATTCAGATATTCGAATATTTAGGTAAGAAGTTGAGTCAATATAATACTGTAACAGTTAGTATTTCTTTCTGATGATAAAAGATAAAAGATACAGGTTTATATTGATTACAATTAACAATGTATGGCATTCATGATTTAGTGGAAAACGTATCATATTCCGCGGAAAGATTGGCAGATGCAAACGAACTAATGGGATCCACGTTCTTCGACGATCATAGCGATACGCATATGGCGTTACAATATTGGAGGGCCGCAATAGTCCTCAGAATAGTCAACTCGAATGATGGAGTGCCTTTGCCAAAAAAACCTGTGTTACCAAAACGCGAAACTTATAGAAATGCTGTGGAATTTTCAACCTTGGAAGAGTTAAACGCCATTTCGTTTGATTTAGATGCAATAAGAATACAAAGTTTATTGATATGTGAAAGGATATTAGGTCCACATCATAAAGATACTCTCTTTCGACTGATGTTTAGAGGTGCATCGTATGCAGACTCTTTAAGGTATTTAATTATTTGTCCAATTTTTCTGAAAAGGACTTAATTGCATATAATAACATATATTCCTTCTTTTTAGATATCAACAATGTATAGATTTGTGGCACCGAGTGTTAGAAATTAGAATTGAAAAAGATTCAGTATGTAAAACATATAAAAATGTGTGATGCACAATTATATGCATATATTATATACGCATATATAATTTTTTTATTTGTATGTGAAAAATAAATTAAATTCTATCAATGTCTTTTAGATTTTATATGCAGATACCTGCTTCACTGCACAAGCTCTTGTAAGGCTTATGGTGGATCTAAATGAAAAAACATTGGAAGTAATAGATCGTAATCGAGAAAGACAAGAACCGAGATTTTGTGATGTAGTAGCGATATTTAAATTACTCTCTAGCCAGCTAACGGAAGCTAGAGAATTATTGGAAGTATATATAATTTGCGCATATTATACAATTTATAAGTAATAACATATGCTGTTGAGATACATTGTTGGATGCATATGTTAATTATACTATACTGTTATATTATAGAAACGCCCTGTTCATAAGAGACAGAAAGACAATTATGAACGTATTCTGAAATGCGTGACGCATCTTATTTACCTTTTAGTAGAGAAAGCAAAATCTGATGAGCAGAAAGCTTTAATGCACCAGATAGTCCATGGTTTAGTGAAACAAAATCCCAGATCTGTTTATATAGAGGATACACTTCTTCATCTTTGTGTTTCTAGTACAAACACAATCAACTCTAGTTACTTTACTTCTGCCGATGATATACATGTAAGTATGAACTTTTGCTCATGTGTCAAAAGACTGAAAACTTTACAGTAGATCATCTTTTTGGAATTTTTTTATTTTCAATATTAATTATTTTCATAAATAAGTATAAAAGCAACTTCTCTATTATATTCAATATAAACTTAAAATTTGATAATTTTCCTTACAATTAAATGAAGAATAAAGTAAAATTCTATTTGCATCTTTAAAATTTAATATCTAAAAAGTTCTTTACTTTCAATCATAAGAGTAAAAATTACTGCTTCGCAAATATATTTTATTAGCCGAAAATTCGGTTACATCATTAAATAATATAAATGAAATATATACGCAATATTTTGATGAATATTTTCAGACGATTTTTCCACGTTTGGATGTTGTTAAATTGCTCTTAGATTGTGGAGCATATGTCGATGCTAGAAATACATTTCGGTCGACCCCTTTACATATAGCAAGCAATGCGTACAACTTCCACAATGCTGTAAGTATATTTTTGAGAGTTTTACAAGTCAAACATTAAGACTCACATTAAGAATTTGTTTAAAACAGCTAATAAAATTATTGTTGGATTATGGCGCACACTTAGATACGCCAAATAGAACGGGAGATACGCCATTACGACTGATATCCTCTAATCCGCAAAATAATGTGAATCTCCTTAATTATACTAGTCTTCAATGTCAGGCTGCGCAGGCTGTTTGTAAATATGGAATCTGCAGTAAAGAATTACCTATTACATTACGTCATTTCCTAGAACTTCACAGAGAATGAACCTGATAATTTATAGTAAGAATAATTTTTTTAAATTATATTATACTTATTGAGAAATATTTTGTCATAATTCCAAAATATATGACAATATCAAAGAATTCATATATAATGATGGAACACAATGATATACTAATTTATATAATTCATATTTTAATTATAAGCAAATTAGAAAAAGAGATAAACATATACAATGTAAAATAGTGAAATATATATACCAATCGAAACTTTAAGTATGAAGAAAGTACTATTTTTAGAGTGCTAACTATACTGTTAACATTTTGTTATCGAAAAATGTATCAGTAATGATATATCATGCAAAATGTTAACTATGATATAAATGTAAATACATGGCATGTGCGGTTTTTAAAGTATTAAAAGACTGAAAGAAAAGAAAATATTTCTATAAAAGCTGATTATCCCAATTAGATATTTTGCAACATAAAACATTGTTTTTTAATATATCTCTATAGCGATTCATATAATTTAATTAAGTATTGAAAAATTTAAATAAGTATTGAAAAATTTAAATAAGTATTGAAAATTCTTGCTACACAGCTTTTTGAGATATTACAAATATTTGAGAGAAATTTGTATTCAAATATTGTCACATATACTGTACTGCCTACAAAGTAAAAGAGATGGCATCAATATGATGTTTTATCATAGAAAGTTGAAATTTTTCTAATTTTTCCAGAGTTATCAGGTTTTTCATTCTGAAATATCACAAATAATAAGAATTTGCTAGAAAAAAGCACATCAGCTACAATTTATTCTATTCTAATTTAATTTAATTTAATTTATTAATTAACTCATCTACCTAATATAATAAGAATATATTAAAATAATCGAAAATATTGATTATTATTGCATGTGATACTACTTTATAAATACACACTTGTTTAAAATGGAAAAAGACTTTATTAAATGGATTTTCAGTAGAGTATCTTATGGTTCCATTCCTGTAATTGTGGATATAGAAAATATAATATAAAGTGCTCTTATATTTTATATTAATGTTAACTAATGTTTTTCATGTTCGGATATTGATGAATGGTCTACTGATATTGCATCAGAAAGTTGAATATCATAAAAATAGCTATGTTTTGCAGCACTATAATACAGTATATTAGAGTGCTACAGACTATTACTGAATATTTTATCCCCAATGTATTATAATATATCACTGGATAAGAAAATTTTTCTTGTAATTAGTTTTGCTTTATAATATGAAATTGTAAATGGAAAAATTGTTAATGCTAAAATTATTATACTGCTTAATTTTTATGTCTAGTATATGGATTCTGGAATTTGTGTGAATTTTGTTCTATTTCTGAGTACAAATACCATTCAGAGTTACTTATCAATATCTGAATTCTTATTATTGACATTTATTTTAGTTTTGCTTATAAATTTATCTTTTTTTTTGGGAATATATTTTATTTTATACATGCTTTGTAGTTTAAATTTATTTGTTATTACTTGCAATACGAAGATCATAAATATTTGAAAATAATACTGAATTAAATTAAACAATATTGAACTTGGAAAGTGCAATATTAAAATTATTATACAACTGAAAAATTAAACACACACAAAAAAATAGTGTAACATATAATATTTGGAATTAATCTTTTTGCAAATTTTGCAAGACAATTATTATTAATAGACATAAATCTATATAAGGGAGAACAATTTTCTTATGTAATTTAATCTAAATATATTTATTTACATTAATTATTAAAAAAAATAATTATATTATATGATAAAAACAAAGTCTTTTTGATTTTTATTTGATTCTATTATTCTTCGATATGACTTATGTTTGTCTGAATAGAATGTTTGTCTAGGGTTGTTTAGTATTTATATAATTGTCACCTTTATTCATAAAATTATACTATTGGCATAATTTATCTTCCAGTTTTGTAATTTGTGAAGGATAAATATGCATCTGCTCCATGCAATACTCCCACAATGCCACTTAAGATCTGCAATATAAATTGTTTACTTTTAATATTTCTTCGAATAAAATACTACATAATATGATCAAATGTTTTTCTTTCATAGAATCAACATTATATTTATTTTTTTTTAATATAATTTTATTAATGTAATTTTTGTTTTAATGTTCAGCACAGACATATGTTACATTATACATTTAGGTTTATTTAACAAAAATTATACTAATTCTTCTTGTATTATAATGTATGAAAATAAAAATAATGACGCATATCAGTGAAAACATTGAATGATTTGTTAATGCAATAATCAACTTACATAAACAGCTGTCATAGCAGGATAAACATCGAAACCGGGTCTCACATAATACTCAGGCATTAGATATAATTTTGTAGCAAATGCTAAATAGGATGCTGAGCTTAAATACAGGAAGCAAGCTAAAGAGTTGAACATTATCTCCTATAATATTTTAATAAAAAAAATATGTATAAAAAATATACATAATTTTTAGCAAATTAAAGGATTAATAAAATCAATTTATTATTTATATTTATTATAATGTTTTCTCTATAAACATGAGTGATATGCATATACACAAAAGAATAGATATAAAGAGATTAAAATATTTAAACTATTGCAAGTGTGATCTTTTTTTTTCGTTATAATGTTTTGTCACTTATATATACTATATATATTATATATATTTGAAATAGATAAATATGTATATATACATACAAACAATGATGATCGAATTAATCTGTAAGTCTTTTCAGAAATTGTGTAACAAGCAAGTAATAAAGCAGAAGTTAGGAAGCAAGCAGATGCCGCGGTCAATGATCCCTCAAAAGCTGAACCAATAGATGAACTATATTTTAAACCATAATTGATAAGTAAGCTTTGTATTAATCCACTGATCATCTAAAATTAAATTAGATTATTAAATTAAATTAAATTAAATTAAAATATTAATATTATATATATTCTAGCAAACAGTTTTATAATTATGTTATAACGGTTACATAAAATTGCAAATTAAACGGTCATAAAATTGCAAATTTGATATACTTGAGAATATTCAACAAATTCGCGATTTTATTTGAAAACGACTGACGAATAATTTATGAAATTAGTAAAAGGATTAGCATACTTATGGAAATGTGCAATCATCACAGAGTGAAATACGATTTCGAAAAATCGCTGCACGATATCGGGCTAAATATTTGAATAGAGTAATCGTTAAAGGAATAGAGTATTGTTAAGTTGGTAGTTAAGTAGTTAGTTGATAGTTGATATTGAATTTGATGAGAATTAGCGAAAGGGTTCATCGTTCGAAATTTTGGATTTTTCCAAAGGGTGATGCGATTGCTCTAACTTTCACAAATTTCGAGATATCGGGCTAAATATTTTTACATGAATAAAGTATTATTAAACGGTGCTGGTGTTGAATTTGGACATATTTATAATTACGATTACTAATATTATGGAGGAAAGAAAATCAAAATATGAGGAAGTAATGTGCAATTTTCTAATTTGCACAATGTTTTACTTGTTTTTCTCATATTTTCCATATTTCATTAGATAATGTATGCCGTATGCCATTATAATTACTTACCGTTTCCACAATTTTTACAATTCCTGGTAAGGATTTAAAAAATTCTATATGTATGCACGTGCAACATCTGAAACAGCAGCAACTCACACCACCCGCACCGTGCGTACCAGTAGATGACATCCTGAGAGGAGAGATAACCGATCTATTATTTATACCCATGATTCTACAATATATTGCAAACAATTATTTTAATGCACGTGTTGTTTATATAAATCGGTATTTTTTATTAATCCTTTTACTTATTGTCAATATATGTTCTCTCTCTCTTTTTTCTTTCTCTCTCTCTATTTATCTATCTATAAAAAATGATTTATTATTAGAATGTTAAAATTGTTTACTTTTATTTATAAAATAAAATAATTTTTTTAGATAACTTTGCTATTGTAAATATTAAAACATATTTTACTCAATAAATTTGATACATAATAAATTATATTTTTTTATTAAAATAAAAAAGACATTTTTAAAAATTGAATATAAGATTAAATCAAATTTAAAAATGTAAAAAGGTGATTAATGGAAAATTTCCGACGTATTAAAAAATAATTTTAAAATAATATTATACGTACTTACAGACTCAAATAAAAAATTTAAAATTTAATTGTGAATTTTTGTATTCTCTTTGAGAGAAATTTTTAGAAAAACACGGCGGACACAACTATGATCGACGATAGTTTTAAACAGACTGAGGATGTAGGCATCTACACAGTTTGAATGCGTTGCAACTCCCCCATATAGTATTCGACGCAAGGGAAATTACTGTCTATTTCTGGCACGTGCTACAAATTCAGAATGTTTTGTCGAGTGACTCTGTAGCAAGAGGAAACAAAGAATTAAAAAAAAAATAAGATATCTCTCATACTTGTTTTAAGATTTTAAAATTTTATTTTATTTAATTGCTTTGTCTTACAACACGAGTTAATATAAAAGTGAATTTAGCAAAATTTTACATATATTTACATGTTTATAATTTTTGTTTTCATAATCCCTTTATTGTAAATTTCAGGAAAATAATTAACATTTTAGTGTATTTTAGATATCCAAATTAAAATGAACTAATGTAATATAAATTGAGTATGGAAAAGTTTAGTATAATTATCACTATACAAAGAAAAGACACTAATTTGTGTGTACATAACGTCCCAAAAAACTAAATATTCTTTTAATAGTAAATTATCTAACCAATTTTGAATTAATTTTTTTTTAGCAAAAATGGCAAGAAAGATTTAAATCATCATAGAAAGATTTTCATTTTATGTATATACCTTTTGTAATTAATGATAAATTAAATTTTTATTAAAGTAATCCAAAATTTATCCAAAATTTACTATATGTATATAAATATTTACTATATGTATAAAAAATATAAATTTATTAACATTTTAGCGCTCCATAAAATTTAATTTGTGAAAATCCTTATTTTTAATTGTTTATAACTTGAAAACTATTGAAATGCTCCGAAAATCATATAATTATTAAATTTATTTGATATTTGAAATGAACAATCGAGCTGAGAAAAAAAGCAAGAATAGTAATTGTTTAACAATTGACATTGATACAAATGAATAAAATTATTGGTAATATTCCCAAATCTATTCTTTCAAACGAATCTATAAATATCTTTAACACACAAATAGAATTTATAAAATTATTTATTATAATTCTAAATATTTACGGACAATTATAAAAATATTTTAAAAGCCTTTAGAATAATGAGCATGTTTTATCAAATAGCAATGTTATATTTCAAAATATGTTTTATTTTTCATTATACATAAAATGTACGGAAAAACCTAATACGTAATTTGGAAAACTTATCTATGAGGAAAAGAATTTTGTATTGTCACTTTGATAATGTTTCCAATAACATATAGAGAAGAAATAAAAATAGCATAACGATTTATAATCTGAATCTATACATATATATA
>JBCEZV010000093.1:26830-41187 GCA_039654365.1 Cataglyphis livida
TTAATTTTATTGTTAAAAACTTTTTTTTTAACAAAAACAAAATATTTATTTATTTGTTTAAATAAAAGTTTGGGATAATGTTAAAAAATATCTTATTTTTCGCTGGATTCTTATAATGTATTTAAAATTTATGATTTACATGCAAATAGAAAAGAAAAAAAGTTTTATTGTAAAGATAAAAAAAAGTTATACTGCATTCAATGTAGAGAAAATATATAATATTGTATGGGTATCTTATCTACATACATATTATGTATAAAGAATTACATGTATATATAAATATCTCTCTCGCAATATAATGCATAAAAGTACGAATAAATGACGTTTTAGAAAATAATGTTAAAAATTCCACGCATGTGTATTAGATGCACGAGAAGTTGATATATTGGAATCATCAGAAGTTTATAAATTGATACTTGCTGAAAATTGCCAGCAAATATAATCATCCAAAATAAACCTCTTAATCGCTTAAATAATTTCAGGTTAAAAATTAAGCATTAAGTTTATAATAATTTATATTGATTGAAAGAAACTGATATTCCCCTAAGAACTCATCGTACATTGATATAATGCCTTTTAGAACTAATGATTTTATCATTCTTCAAAAGATTATACGAAATTAAAGTACAATGAAATGATGCCTCACAAAAATAATTCAACAAAAATTTTGATTAAGAAATGTTTAACAAAAATTAAATTTGCCTATAATATTAGATGTTATAAATTCTACTTATTATATAATAAAATAATAATTAAAACTTCATTACAAATTTCAAATAAATATTAATAATGACGAAAGTACAGTAGCGTTTGCATGAAAAATTGGATGAGGAATATTATCCATCACAAAATATAATTATCTGTAATACACACTACATTGTGTATCTTATCTACAGATATTTATTTTTTCATTAATAAACAAGTATTAAATATATAATATTCAACTTTTCTATTTAATATGAAATATTGAAATTTTTATATAAAAGAACATTTTTCTTCAACATTTTTTTTCATTCTAAATAGAATAATTAAAAAAAGTCACTTTTTTATTTATATAAGTTTAGATAAAATTACAGATGCGCATGTTCGATGGTTTTGTAAATTGTGTTGAAGATTTTGCAATATAATCGTCTTCGGAGATTGCGTTTCGATATTCACTGCCAGTACTGAAAATATATAACGTTATTCACATTCACACGTACATACGACGTATATTTACGTCAGGTACACTATAGATTTTCGATACTGACAGTGAATATCGGAACGCAGCCATAGTATCTTGAATGTTGCACTTATTCTAGTTTTTGAGATTTTATCGACCCTTCTCAAAACGACAGCGGATTCTGTTCTAACGATCACAATCACGACAAGTAACTAATTTTAAGACACATTGATAAAGTCTTTCTTTAAGCTACACACAATTTGAGAAGGATCACGCTGGACTAGTTTTAAGCCGCTCCTCCCAGCGCTGACGTTCCTATCGAATTTTAATGCCAAAACCTTTAGACGGACGAGGAGATCCTAGTGTCAATTATTGATGTTGATTGCCATTATAATTGACATTATTGATGTCAATAATGTCAATTATAGTGACAATTATTGATGTCACATGCTCTTCAAGTACCTGGCTTCTCTGTAGGCCGATGATGTTCATTGTATGTTAGTGTTCTTCCATTCGATGTATAGGAAATAAGCCCCGGCGGCGTATGCAATGGTATTAAAAATTCCAAATACCTATAAATAATGTTAAATGTATGTATTCTAAAAACATTAAAAATTAATCTTTTTAATTATCAATATTTTAATAATGAGCCTCACTCCAGCAGCGATATTCGATGATACGGTGGATGAACTTTTGTAAGCTGTCCAAGCCGACAACTGGGCGATGAATGCAATCATATAAAGCACGGCTTTTATAGACGTATTTAGAAGTTCCTTAAAAAATATAAATATTTTATTTTGTACAATTAAACATAATATACATGTCTTAAAATCACGTCACATTTTTTAAAATCAATTATATCAATAGATATTTATATTTATATTGATAAAAAATATAAATAGAAAAAATAACATTAGTAAATGTCAAATTTTTCTCACGTAAGAAAAAGAAAATCTAATTTAATACTTTGACAATCGCCCGAATTAGGTGTAACTAAATGCTAGGCACCGCATATTTTTTTTTAACTACACTTAGTAATAAGTTTTGTCCTAAACTTTCTTAACTTTTATAATTTGAGGATTAAGTAATGAAATTCAAAAATTTTATATTTTTTTATTATTAAAAAATAAAATTTATCAAAAATTTATTTTATATTTAGCTTTTATTATACGGCACATAAAATTATTGGTTTTCTTCCTGATATAATTATAAACCTTTACATACTTTAATATTTTTTAATGATATGATATTCAAAGAGCAGATAAAACTAAGAAGAATAGCCCTGTATTTTTTTCTATAACTCTTAATAAAGAAGTTATTCTTGAGTGAAGTCTGGCCAATCAGCGCCAACCTTTAGCACGTAAGAGCCGCGTGCCTGGTAGAGTGCTCCACTACGACAGCGCACCACTATCAGGCGCGGCTTATTGACGTGCGTCCGACTAAAAATCGGCGCTAATTGGCCAGATTTTACTCAATAATAATTCTTTTATTAAGCGTTATAGAAAAAAATGATACAAGACTTTCCTTCTCAGTTTTATCTATTCTATCAGCACATGATGGGTCCGATTGATTCCGGACATGATCCCCTCTATATATATATATATATATATATATTCAGCCATCCCCTTTTATCTTTTAAATTAAAAGAGATATATTCTAACAAATATATATCAAATTAAATGCTTTAAACTGAATATTATTGTGAGCTAATATGGTTGCTTCCAAAAGTTATCTGTGTTAATGAACGGAAAAATATGCATAATTTTTTTATAATAATGTGAATGTTTTCAAATGAAAAAAGTTGTAGCGTTGTTTGAAACAAATACAATGATGTATGATGTAATATAAATATTTTAGATATTATACGAATTTTATCACTTGAAATATTACGGACAACGTCTATAATATCTTTTCATTTTCGTCCCTGCGATATAACCAATTTCGGATTGAATATTATGATTGTCTTTATGACATATGTCAATTTTTAATATACGAATCAGAAGTTGGCGATAAAATAGAGCAGAAAGTGAAAAGTTAGACATCGCCCATGATATTTCAAATCGATAAAACTCGTATAATTTGTAAAATACTTACATTATATTATTTTATTGTTGTATTAATTTCAAACAGCGCTACAACTTTTATTATTACTTTTATTATAGCTTTTATTATATCAAAATATTTACATTATTATAAAAAAATTACACTAAATAAATCTCTTCGTTCGTTAATACAGATAGCTTTTGAAAGCAACCATTATGTTCACGATAGAGTTTAGTTATTTGAACTATTTAATTTTATATGTATATATTTATTATGGTCTATCTCTTTTAGTTTAAAAGATAAAATATGATAGTCACTTTTGGTGGGATACTCTATATATTTTGCTATCATCTTTTGTGTTAAATATTTAGTTACAGCGTTGATATTTAATATATTTACATTGATCGCTTACAGAGGTATACAAAAAAAGTATAGATTACTCGATCAGTAAGCAAAGTATTAAATTAATATAATATATAAGATAATATAATATAAATTATGATATAAATTATAATATAAATTAAAATATAAAAGTGTTTTGCATACACAGCTTTAGAAAATACATCATTATTCTCAAATATTCTTAACAGATCAAATTATTGATTTTTAATAAAAGTTAAATAAATAAATTTTTTAAATATGAGATCTTTTCGAATAAAATAAAATATAATATACACAATATACTGAGCAAAGAAAAGCTTTGAATGCACATTTTGCGCAATTTTATAACTTTTTTCGTGATTTTTTTCACTTACAGTTAAAATCCAGTTGATGGGCACCTTAAGTACTTCCCGAAGGGACAGAAAGTACACAGCACACCATATGAGTGTAGATATAAAGGACGTTACCGCAACAAACAGAAACCAGTGCGTCGCACTTAAATATGCAGGAGATGCGCATGCCATACATATCATGCCCAGAACCTGGAAAATGTATTATACATCTTTCATTATCTACTTGCGTAATACTAATTTAATAAAACAAATATTTTCAATAATCATAATATCAACAAAACAGTTTTTATATTTAAATAATGAAGATTAGCATCTGTGTTCAGTTAATTGATATTTTATAACTTTTACATATTCAAATTTTTCAATTAACATTATACATATACATACATATATATGTTAAATATTTAGTTACAGCGTTGATATTTAATATATTTACATTGATCGCTTACAGAGATATAGCAAAAAGTATAGAAATACATATATAGAAAGAAAATAAATAATTATACAATAATAATATTAATAAAAATTCCTAATACTAATAATAATTATACAATGATAATAATTGTACAATTGTACCTGTACTATTAAAATTTGTTTTGATATTAATAAAATATTTCTAAAAAATTTTTAAATTAAAATAAAATAGTTGAAAAAAAATTTGAATTTATTTTACACTTGTTGTACACACATATTTGTTAACATAAAAAAAGACTATTCGTTTATTACAAAACTGTTTTTACTATGTTTATGCTGCATCATGTATAACTAAATTGATTTAATTAGATTGAATTGATAAAATAAACCTAAAATAAATTTATTTTGCACGGAATAATTGCACGGAATTTTTTGCACACACACACACACACACACACATATATATATATATTTATATATAAATAGCTAATATTGAAATAGCATGTTATGCGATGCGAGATATATATTCATAAGTTTTTCGTTTTTAGTTTTTTTGATAAAATAACGTATTTTCAATTAAATATATGCAAAAAAAGCCAAAATATACATATTACGTATGACAAATAGATTAATAAATTAAAACAATTAAAATTTTGTTGTAATAATATCCATTTTGAGAATAATAAAATAAATACTACGTATGCATACTTTGGCTTTCTTTGCATACATATAACTAATATTATATTGTGCAATGCGAGATATATGTCCACCACTTTTTTTTTCTATAAAAACATTATTTTTTATTAATTATATGCATGCAAAGAAAGATAAAGTATTAAAATTTTGTTGCAATTAGATCTAGTTTAAGAAAAAATACTGCATGTATATATATATATATTTCTTTCTTTTTTTTATGCAAATGTTTCAATCAAATTTTAGAACTGATTTCTCCGCTATTATGCTTCGCATCTCGTCCCTGATTTTATAAAATTCTTGCAAATATATATTAACTATCTTTTCGTCTTCTACCATTTCATGTCTTTGTTTTGAGTTTTGCTTTCTTTCTTCTAAATTATAATCAGGGAATTCGAGGGAAACAAAATCGTCAAAATATTTGTCTCGAAATGCAACTTTGTTCCTTCCTTTGTTCATTTTAATATTTTTTTCTTCAGTTAAACGAATTAGTGGCAATCTTTTTTCTTCCAATTCTTGTGGTACAAATTTCTTCTTTTCTAAAAGAACCTTTTTCATCTTTTCTTGCTGTCGCAGTTTCCATATAATATCTTTAGATTTTGGCGCTTTACGTATTTTCTCTTCAGCTTCCAATCTTAATCGTTCCTTGTGCTCTCTGTGAAGTTTTATTCTTGTCATTTCGAGTTTTAACCTATGTTCTTCATCCGCTCTTGTTTGCCTTTTAGCAACAATGGTCGCATCGTTTTGAAGAAAATCTTTCTGCCACGAAAAAAATATTTTTTTTCTTCTTACTTCTCTCCATATATACTCTTCAAACCAGTCCACTTTTTTAAGTATGTTATCTTTAATATCCGCTGGTTCTTCAAAAATGCGAAATGCGCTATTGGAATCACCAACGCCGATCAGTTTAAAGTCTTGTTTACACAATCCCCGAAGTGACAAGAGAGTTATCGGCTTTCTGGAAATAGTTTGCGTGAGCACCGGTTTGTTTGCTCTCTTTTCGATATCCCAAACTTCCAGATCACCCAAACTAGTACCCATTAGGAAAATTCCCGGACGATTACTCCAGCAACACGCGGTATACGCCCAATCGGATTTTCGTCTGAACACTGGAAAGTTTAGATAATCGTCTTTCCAAATAGCAAAAACATGGCCGCCCATCGTCAGCAGAATGTCCGAAAAGTGTGGTGATCGTAGAATCGCTGCAACGGGACCATCGTGCGCAAAAGTGCAATCTAGAAGCTTGCACTCGTTTATACTGGTCGTTTCCACGTCAAACATCTGGCTCTCCCAGGTGCAGCAAACAAAGTGTCCCTGCGTCGTGCCAATCCACAATCTCTTCATATTGTCTTTATCCGTGAAATCCAATTCATCATGACACTTATCGCTTTTTTTAAAAACGCTGACTGATGGAAGACACAAGTAAAGAGGTGTGAAAAATGGATTGTTATAAACTTGAACATTCAAGCGATATGTCGGTCGAAAAAGTTCATCAAGAATCTTGCAATTATTTGTTTTCAGCTGGAAGATAATGGAGTATTTTAAAAGATCCCAAATAGCAACGGTACCATCCTCGGAAATTGTTATAAACTGACAGCTCGTACAAGTGGACAGTTTTGTTAGTTTTCCGGATGGCTCTATCCTGTAATTATCAGGAAGCCATTGTATTTGTCGAATTGGCAATTCATGTGAATGATCTCGATCAGACACTGCTATAACATTTTGAATGCAAAACTCAGGCTTGATGTTTGCTCGATTTTCTATGTTGATGATTTGTTCATGAATATTCCAAACGACTACTTGTCCCGACGTGGAACCGCCGATTATAAAATCACCGTTTGTCGGACAAAAGGAGATACAATAAATTTCCTGGTCGCATCGTAATAACAGTCGTGGTCGAAGAGAATCGGTGAGAGACCACAACAATATTATTGGCTCCGTTTTTGATATAATGTTACATTCGATATCTGATGAGAAACGAACTTTTCGCAATGGTTCGGCAACGTAGGAAATAGCCACATAATCGATGAGACACGGATGCCAGGAAACGTCGGAAATGATTTTGCCTATCGTCAAGCGTAAATAGACGAGGGAGAATCGTTCTACGTAAGTGATCTCATCTCGCAGTTGAGTTATTTCAAACTTTTGCTGTGTAAGCGTCTCGATATCGTCTATGTATACGTTTACGAGTATGTTATAGCATATGGCATCAATCATTACTTGCGCGCGATCTTCCAAGAAAAGTGCCAATAAACTTTTGTTTTCTACGGGCTTCTTTTCCATCTTGATATCAAACATCTCTTTGGACCCTTCGCTCTCTTTCTTCTCTTCCAACTCCTTCGATATCTCCTCAGTTGATTCTTTTTCCTTCTCTCCAAATTCATCATTATCAGCATCCGATCTTAGAGTATCTTTGTAATCATATTGAGTCCAGGCGTTCTTGGGATAACCGGGATAAGTTTGTACTTGAATATCTCGAGGTTCAAAGTGTGTTTGGCTCATCTTAGAAATGCATTTCTTTTCGATATTCTTGAATTTTTCGTATGGAATTAATTCTACATAACCATCCCAAGATTTCTCCGAAAATCTATCACAGAGATTTCGCTTTAAGCCCAAAGACTTAATTGGAAAGCATACTTGCATCTCGAAAAATTCTCTCGTATTTCTGATCAAATTTCCATCTAATGCTGTCTCACTTCCGAGCGATTTCCACGATTTGCCAGTCTTTCTGATTTTTCGTATAATTTCACTCCGGATTCTTTTGCTGATGTCGGCGTTTCTTTTCATTATTGTTGACTTTGCATCTTCCGTCAAGCAGATGACAAAGTCGCGAGCAATCAATTGACTTGATGAATAACCCATGAGGAAAGTATCGCTATTATAAGCTTTAATCTTATCTTGATATGGTTCCAGCGATGAGCCCGTTACATTGGCAAATCTTAAAACAGTTTCTCGTGGCACATAGGCCCAAGGATATTCCAGAAATACATGCTCGCCGACTAAACAACCTAGTTCTTGCTGAACTTCGGGAGCGAGACTAACGTGTTGCACATTTTCGATCTTTTCGTCGTGTAAAATCCAACTCGGAGATCGACATTTGACCGCTTTTCTCAACATTATTGTTATCGCAATGACGATATATAATAACCATTCTTCTTCGTCTGGAGGGCAGTTTAGATATAAATGATTCACGATATCGATCAAACAACGCCATTTTCTGTAGTTTCCAAGTTCAATTTTTAGAAAGACAATAGAAGAGATATAGAGATATAGAGAAGATTGCATATTATATATATATGTATATATATATATATATATATATATATATATATATATATATATATATTGTGCATGTGCGTATGTGTGTGTATACGCATGCGTACATATATGTGTGTGAACGCGCATGCGTGTTCATGTGAGTGTGTGTGTGTGTGTGTCGTGTGTATACATATATATGATAGTTGGAAAATGGAAAATGGAAAATGGATATTACTTTATGCCCATCACTGAGGTAAAGATACACGTAAAAAAAGATAAACTCTGTTTCATGCCCCTTGCATTCTTTCTCTTTCATGCACGTTTCTTGTTTCTCTGTTTCTGCGCGATCATGAAAGAGAAAGAACGCAAGGAGTACGAAACAGAGTTTATCCTTTTCTATGTGCATCTCCTATACTAGTTGCTTTCCATTTACATCAAAACTTAGATAATTCTCACTTATGATGTCATAGCTCAGTTGGATGCACGTTCCTTTTGATGCTGACAAAGTGAAATTCAACTGAGTTTCTGCACACGATCGAGACCGTGTGCTTTAGTGAGTCTATGAACTTACATACAGAAATAAGATTATGAACCTGCAATATCACTTGTGCGTTCCTTTTACTCATTGAACAATTGACATTTTATCTAAATATAAAATACTCACATAACTGAATGACTCAGTATCATTTAAGTGGAAAGCAACTACTATATATATCTATGATTACGAATGAATCAGGGACGGCATGCGTATGTGGCGTGTGAGAGTGTGTATTTCATTATTTCGCTAAAGATTTTATAAGAATTATGCATGATATATAAATATCGCTATTTTGAATACTTGTTATTTAGCAAAAGAACATTTTCTAATTGATATCTTCAAAGCAACAACTAAAAATAAAATAAATAGAAAAATGTAGGTACAAAAACTTTAAGGAGCAAATTTCTATACATGCAAATATTTCAATTATAAATTTTGAAAGTTCTTGAGATAAAGAAAAATCGAGAATTCTTAAACGATTCGACTGTTTTTTCAATAAAAATTCATAATTGTCAAAAATATAAAATTATAATTTCATTTCTAAAACGCACGTCCTATTAGTGGATGTCTTCAGCAAAATGTCAAATGAGGTTGAAAATTGTCATCTACTATAAAGTTTTTCCAAAAACTTGCGGAAGAAATTTTAATAGATTCAGATAAGAATCTGGAAGAGAAACGTAATTAGGATAAAGACAACAGAATACTGCAGAATACTACAGAAGCAAATAAAAATTATTAATCAATGAGAAACAAAAATTATCGTATCGCGCGTACAACTGTCGATAATAAGGTCTAATAATAAGGTCAAAGACGCGTAATAAAAACATTAAGATGAAATTCCAAAGTATATATAAACATCATATACTTGACGCGACACAAACACACTTGAAATTTTATTAAGCTTTTTAATGATCGACAAATAAGAGGAATACAATTCAGTATCGTAGATTCAGACTGGATTTGTCTTTTAATAAATAACATTTTAGATATCTTCTCGCATAGCAAGGCTCCTTGTCCAAGAATTTGTATATGCTATCAATCAAAATCGTAAACTGTGTTAATTAATATGGACTATGATTACTGAGTTCTGAGTAAGTGTCCTTCTAATATGATTACGATGTTTTGAAATGCAATTCTTAAGCAGTCTCTTCGTTTGGCCCACATGCATCACAATTGTTATAGTTAATTTTGAAAACAACATTATTGTGAAACAAATCAGGGAGTGAATCTTTCTGTATTTTAACGATCTTTTTTAAGTTGTTAAGTTCAGTATAAAGTTGGGTATACACTTAGCGAACATACGTTGTTATCATTCAGTAAATATTCGCACGAATTTAATATCGGAAATCGAACGGAATGCGAATCGAACGTTCTATTCGTATTTGCTTTGGCGTCTGTTAAATATATCTGTTAAATAATAATAATGAATGTTCATATTCGCTGTTGGTTTGGTGTTCGTTCGCTAAGTGCATATCCACCTTAAAACAAACAAAGCTCCGCATGTTAGCTGAATTTCCGATACGAATTTTATATGGAATGAGAAAAAACGAACGCGAGGTTTTCCGTGGTGTTTTTAATGCGTTCTTATTAGATTAGCGAGAGTTAAACGCGCGACACGATAATTTCTATGTTCTTATCAATTGACAATTTTTATTTGCTTCTGCAGTGGTATGTTAATCATGGTGTGTTGACTCTCCATTGGTATGTAAATTTTTATTATTCTGTTGTTTTTGTCGTTTTTTTTCAGATTCTCGTCTAAATCTATTAAAATTTCTCTACAAGTTCTTGTGGAAAAAACTCTGTAGTAGTAGATATTTTGCTAAAAACATCCATTAATAGCACGTGCGTTTTAGAACCAAAATTATAATTTTAGATTTTTGACAATCTGTATTTTTACTGAAAAGGGCTTAATCAAGAAACGTTTAAAAACTCTTGATTTTTGTTTATCTTAAGAATTTTCGAGATGTATAATATAAATATATGCATCCGCAATTTGCTCCTTGAAGCTTTTTCATGTACGCACCAGCGTTATCTCGACCTAAATTAATTCTTCAATCGATGTGTTACGTATAATATTGTGCGGAAATAAATAATCAATCTTAATCAAGAAATGAAAAAGAGAATAATTGCAATTTTAACTTGTTAAAATAAATGTTAAATTTATAACTTGCGCTATAAATCCCATTTCAAAACTGTCATATTTACTTAAATTTATATAGTTTCAGAATAAATATTAAAAATTTACTAAATTTAATAATTGTGATTGCCTGAGAATAACTGTAATATGTATTGTAAATATACGAAAACGGGCATGAATTGCATTGCAATTTTTACATATTTATTTATATATCTAAAAAATATGTGTATGTGCACGCGCGTGTGTGTGGATTTAAATATAAAATAATTTATAAATTTTTTAAATAAATATATTTAAATAAAAATATATTTAAATAAAATAATTTAAATAAAATATTTAAAATTTAATTGTCCATGCAACCTTTTTGTTTCAATAATGATAAAATCAATTTAGTCTCGCCGTGGATTTCCATAACAACTGTACAGAGTTGAAACTGTTTCTTGCAGTAACAGAAAAAAGGGTGCGTTCATAGTTCATTGAACTATGCATTATAATTAGTTACGATTTATCATGCTTTCCAGATTAAATTATTTTCCGTCTATGAATTACTTCAACTTTGTCATTGAAAGTAATCTATGCTGATTTCTCAGTTCAGAAACAGTTCACAATTCATTATTAATATGACATTGTATGACAAGATGATTAAATCTTTTAGGCTCGATAGTTGGAATCAAATTTGATACAAGCAATAACAATCTTCTTTTTGACAATATATACATTTAATTAACACAACTCGATAAATAAACTTAATACGTAAAAAAAAAACGACAAATAAGTATAAACATATGTTGAAATGATATTTGCCAATAAAGAAATCAATAATTATCTGACAAATAACTAGCAGCTATTCATCTCATACACAATATCATACACATCAATATTATGTATATCTCTTTGGCTCTAAATCCAACTATTCGAATCTTTCTCTCTCTCTCTCTTTCTCTCTCGACTATATAATACTTTTCGGTTAGACTGTTGCCAGTTACATGGCTTAGTATAATACGCAGACATCCGTTAGCGACATGTTTGTCAAAGTTGCGTGGCAAGATGGTCGAAGAGTTAAAGAACACGTCCTCAATGAGACATTCCGATATTGTTGTCACAGCAATGTCGGCGCGGCGCTGATGTTACCGTGTATGTGGGACGCTCTCTGTATGGTACCGGTCATCTGGATGAACATGTATGGTCATCGTATGCAATCTAGCATAGTGAGATGCGTAACATCGAATTCATCTAACAATAAGCTCTCGTTTGTTATACATCCAATCGTCTCTTAGCGAAAACCGGTTATTTCTCATCAAAAATCACCGTTGTCTTTCTTGGGACAAAAATTCAATATTACCGCGTTGTTGATCTTTTCGTGATTTTAAATATATAGCTGTTCCTTATTGCTTCATTTTTTTTACACGATTTTTGCAAGAACTCTTTAGCATTTCGTTTTCTTTGGTTAGTTCCCATTACCTATCTATATTCTTAGAAATTAATTAAAAAATAATTGTTATGATATTTTTTATATTCAACGAGAAGCGCTATGCTCTGATTTTTAAGAATGTCTAATTTACATAAAGATTTTATAAGGAAGTTTCAAAGATTTCAAGAAAATAATTTATGTTGTTGTGTGTAGTTCTCAATTTCAAATATTTTTTAGACCTTTTTACTAGTATAAAGTCTAACTTTAATCAATCCTAAAGCCAAATATTAGGAAATATTTGAAGACGCCTTATAATTCTTTTCTTTTAAATAAAATTTAAAAAAAAATTACGATAAACTCTAAGTTAAATTTTCGTTAAAATAAAATTAACTTTCTGAGAGATATAATTATATATTTATATTTTTTCTTGAATCTCTCTTAAAAAGTGCATCACAGTATATTAAATCTTTTTCAATCAAACCTATAAAAATTTTGTTTGTCTGTAAACAGAAAACAGAAGTTATGCACGTGATGCGTTATTAATTAGCCACTCAACATTTTCAGATACAATCAAAGTGATTAATAATAGATTATCATATAATAATAGATTTATACAATTTTTGTTGAAGACGTTTTTCTATAAAATGCTTAGTTTTTGAAAGAAAAGGTGTGTACGGGTGGTCTAGAACACCCTGTATATACAGGATAGACCATTTTAATGTATCCACTGAAATATCTTAAAATCTATAAGTTTAAGACAAAAATGTTTTAGATGAAAGTTGTATGATTTCGAGAGGACCTCAAGATGATACCATTGGTTTGACCTTGAAGAGTTATTTGAAAGTCACATGCAGATCACATTTAATTTCTTAAATAGAATACTATATTTTTTATTGCATTCTTGTAGCTCATTTTGAAAGATTTCCAAAACACTATAACAAAAAGTGTTTTTTTTTAAGTACTTTCCGAGTTATAAGATTTCAAAGTTGCAATATTTTTACATAAAATACAAAATATCTTGTAGTCATGTTATGGAGTCAAGTTGATCCTTAGAGATCATTCCAAGATCAAATCAACTTTTCATCCACATGTCTGTAGTTATGCGTGTTTCAAAAAATTCGGGTCATCTCCTTTTAAAACTATACAACTTTTGTCTAACAATAAAACATTTTTGTCTTAAACTTATAGATTTTAAGATACTTCAGTAGATACATAGATAAAATGGCCTACCCTGTATATATATATAGTATATATAATATATGTCACACTGCAGTCACAATGCACTAATAATTTTTTGCATAAGCATTGTGCTTTTTACCAAACATTTATTCAAATTCAGAAAGACAGAACAATTATAAAGAATATTTCTTCAATATAATTTTCATATTTTTTGTAAAAATTAAAGCTATTAATTTTATTTTGTTCTTAATCTATTATTGTGTGTGAAGTAAATAATAAAAACACATGGATATTATATATGAATGTATATGTTATAAATGTATATATATTATTTTCTTTTACATAAAGTAGTTTTTAATAAAAATATTTAAAAAATTATATATTTTATTTTTAAGAATTAATCACATAAAAAAAAAACTTTGCAAAGTCAATCCGATTTTGGATGAATTAATTAATGTAATGTTGTAATATCAGAAGCCGTCTTTTCTATCTGGCAAAGATAAAATATTTTATTAAATGCTCCATAAGAGAAATACCGTTACGCGGTTATGCCACACTGCAAGTATTCAACAATATAAACTAGCCAGCCACACGACGCCATGATGATGCGTGTACACATAGTACTTTCAGATAGTACTTTCATATGTACTTTCAGATTTATTGGAAAAATGTCGCAAAATATTATGTGTTTTTACTCTTTCTTTTTCCTCTTTTTTTACTTGATATAACAAATATAAGCACGGACAGAGAGAGAGAGAGTGGGAGAGAAGAGTGCGTGTGTGCGTGTG
>JBCEZV010000093.1:70781-86551 GCA_039654365.1 Cataglyphis livida
TATATATTGTGACGTTGCCGTCCCGCGCGCGTCCACTGGATCTCTCTCGGAGCACTGAGCGCGGAAAACGCATACGCGCCAGTCTCAACTATTCGAACCATACCGAGATCTCCAAAGGGGCGTTATTTGTCGGGCTTATTTCGTCGTTTAATTTTATTATCATTTCTTATTTTGATATCACTCGGGAGCCTTACCGGAGGAGAGTGAAAACGGATCAAACACAACGATCACAATATTCGGAAGATGACCATCAGGGGAACGAAAGAGGACAAGGAGAATCCTCGCGCCGGGACGCAGGACTGTGCGGAGACGTGCTTCGAAGGACCCCGAAGGAGCTCCATCGCCGTGAGGCTTGACTGGAAAAGAGGAGGTCCGCGAGGGACACTATTTCCTCGCTTCCGAGATCCCGGCGGGAACCGCCGAGGCCCTCTCAGAAAAGGCCCCGTGAAAAATATCGATCGCGATCTCGGGGGTGCGCGCGCTCTCGGTACACTCATGAGCTTGCCGCTGAACGGCGGCCTCGCGTGTTATCGCGTGATTGGCCGTGATAACACGCACCTTGATTGCGCATCCCTGGCTGGCCCGGCGTTACCGATTCTAGATCGCGGTGTCCTCGGGTCAGACTGGCGCGAGCGTGTGCAAGAGTAGGACGTGTTTTTGGGCGAGCAAAACGAGTGTGCGAGAACGGAGAGACTCAGGCCGAGAGAGGAGAGAGCTTGCGGATTCCCGTGGACGAGGCCGAGAGCGGAGAGTCCGCCAGACCCCGAGACTTCCAGGATGAGAGAACTTCGATTCCGGTGAGGTTATCCCGCTACGTATTAGCCACGCATGTTCGCGATATCGGGAGCGCGGTTGTTCTGCCGTCGTAGCCGTAATTTAGTGTTGTGTTTGCGTCCGAGCTCCACTCGGAAATTTAGCGATTATCGCGTCGTTATGACGTAATTTTATTAGCGACCCGAGCCCCGAAACGTTGTCTCGAAGGTTGAACTCACTAATTATTGCGCGTTTTATATCGTCCGTATCGTCTCTCTGAAGATCGCGGACCGGGATTACGGCATAATATATTAGTCGCGTAATTTCTCGTCCGACGAGCGTCTAAGTCGTGTATGTGTGAGTGTGTCTTGTGATTAGGTATTCTTTGTTTTCCGTCGAGTGTGAGTGTGTTTCATGCAAATATTTCGGTCGATTATTTCCTTTGGCGAATCCTGTGCGTTGGGATGAATGAGTGTTAGAGTGATTTCGCGGAGAGTACGGAATACTGTTTGAGCGTTGCGAGCTAGATTTGCGCGGTGTATAGGGTGCACTAGATGCATGGTACCCGTACGGCATGTCAGGATAGCGAGCGAAATATTATCGATCCACGAGGGGTCTGATAATCGACCCGATATAATTGCGCTCGGGCACAGGCCCGATCGTCTCTAATTTAACGACTATTTTTCGCGGCGCTAATTCGTTTCTAACCCAGACTCGCTTCCGCGATTTTATTCACACTGAGCATATCCCAGCTTTCTTGTTCACCATTCGGACATATCTTTTCTAAATTAATAAAGCTGTTATTTATTTGTTACGATTGACGAATTTAATTTCTTTTACTATTTGTCGCTCTATTTGTGTTGCCTCTTGCTTTCATATAGCGTTCGTCCAACATCCGCCCTGCCCCTCTACCTTAGATGAACTAGTCAGCTCGCAGAAACCGACTTCTTTCTTCGCGTCTTTTTTGCGTCTATCTCGCGTATTTGACGAATTGATACGTGCAAAACCATATCTGGCGCCTAACTTAAATTCTCGCGAATTGTAAGGTTTCGTCACGGCACGCGCGGAACCATCTTCCATCCCATTCCCTTCCGGTGTGTAACCATTTTTCCGTTCCTTGTGTTTTTGATGACGATCCCCTTTTCCCGTATCTCCCGACCGGTGAATCGTACTCCCGTTCGCCGGCGCAACCGAACAACCGCACGACGAAGAGATCGCGATGGCGTACGCGCGCCGGGATCGCGAAGGGAAAAGACGTCGCAAATTATAGACAGTTTTGTATCTAAAGCACCAAGCTATAGACCTTGCTTTGCGCAGAAAGTGAATTTGCAACTTTTCGCACAAAGCAATATCTACCCTGATCGCCCGGTGCTTCAGATTTTTTACGTTAAATAGAGAACTATCACATATATTATTTATATTATATATTATATATTATATATTATATACTATATATTATATATTAAATATTATATATGTTGTATATATCATATAGAATCGATTTTAGTCGATAAATGATGTCAAAAAAAATTTTTTTATTTCCCGAAGGTAAGACCACTCGCACTTTATTCTTTACATCAACAACAATTTATGTGTAAAATTTCAGGTCGGGAGCAGAAGTCATTCAAAAATACATCCGACCACTTTACATATGAGAAATGTTTCATCCCTTAAAATCTGTTTTTTAGCAGCAATTGAAAATTTCTAAATTTATCTATTCTTTATCCTTCCCCCCCCCCCTCTACATGTCAGTAAAGTCAAAATCAGAATTAATAAAATAAATTGTATCATTCAAGATATGAAATAACAGGGAATAATGAAAAATCACGAAGTCCTTGGATATCTCCTGCTATGTTAGTAAAAAAAAAGACGGGTCAATAAAATTTTGTAAATTACAAAAAAATGTAATGCTCTCACAATTAAAGATTCTTATCTTTTGCTAAGGATAGAAGATATTCTTGATCAACTATAGGAAATTCCTGGTTTTTCATTTTGGATTAAAAAAATGGATATTGGCAAGTGAAAGTACGTCCTGAAGATAGAAAAGAGACAGTGTTTTTTGTAGAAAATAAACTACGGCAGTTTACGGTCACACTCTTTAGTTTATATAATGTTCTTTCCAGAATGTCTTATAGAAAAAATTCTTCAAGATATTATACCTAAAATTTGCCTTGTGTATTTACATGATGTTATTGTTTTAGGTAAATTATTTGAAGGAATGATGAAAAATTTAAAGAAAGTTTTTCTTTGTTTACACTTAGCCAACTTAAAAATTAATCCAAAAAAATGATTTTTGTTTAATAAAGAAGTAAAATATTTAAGTGATGTTGTTCGAGCAAAATGTTACTATAGATCCAAAGAAAAATTAGTGTTGTAAAGAACTGTCAAATTCCGCAAAATAAAAAGCAAATATGAAGCTTTTTGGGATTCTATTTTTATTATAGAAAGTTTGTAAAAGGATTCTTATTGATAGCGAAATCTTTATTTTTATTATCGAAAATCAGGTTAAATTTAAATGATTTTAAATTTGTTAAGATACTTTCGAAAAATTGAAACACAAGTTAGTTTCTTCATCGATTTTATCTTTTCCAAGTAAATTTCCAGAATTTATTCTTGATACTGATATCTTAAATCATGGAATAGGTATAGTCTTACAAATTTAAAATGGTTTGGAAAAAAATATTGCATATTTCTGTTGATTTTTAACTAAAATGAAAAAAAATTATTGTATAAAACGTTGTTATTAGCCATAATAAAGTTGATAAAATTTTATCATCATTATTTGTATGGGAGGAAATCCTTGATTCATACTCTTCATATCATGAAGATCATATCTCTTCGGCTTATATCATTTAAAGATTTGGAGGGTCAACTAGCTCATTGGATAAAAGATTGTAATAATATGAAATAATCCATCAAAACGGACATTTACAACGAAATGCTGATGAGCTATTGAGACGATTATATATGCAAAAAGATTATTATTATTGTAATAAGATAGAGTCAAGGAAAATGTAGTTGCACGCATAATTTTAGAAAAAAATAATTTAAAAGACTGGAGAAAATTGAAAGACTATTTAAATTTTCTTCCGTGGAAAAGAAACAAGAATACGTCCTCTTCGACAGAAGGTTATCAAACGAATTATTTTGGCTAAAAGCCAAAACCCGCACAAAACCTAAAATATCCTTCTTTGAGGTCTCCTGGAGCTAAAATATTGCTTTAAAGAGAGTTGTTGCCATAAGAACTTTTGATCAGAATGACATAAACAACATTTTCCCAAAGTTTCAGACAAATTCGCCGAGAACCCATTTCCATAGGTTTTGTGCGGGATCTTTTATTGATCTTATTAGAATGTGCTAGTTTAAAAAATATTTTTTTAAGAAATGGAATTCTCCGAATTTAAAGTCAATTGTTTGTCAGATTATGATTCAAAGGAAGTTTATAAGCCAAATTAAGGAATTAGCTCACGATTGTATGTCTGGTGGACATTTCGGAATCAACAAAACATTGAAAAAAATATAAAAATGTTTTTATTGGGCTATGTTTAAACATGGCATAGAGAATTGATCGCTTATAGAGAATATGAGAATGTTTAAAAAAAGGTCTATCAGAAAAGAAAAATATTTATTACAGATTTACAATGTTGAAACTCCATTTGAAAGAATTCAAACAGATGTACTAGGTCCTCTTCTAATTATTACGATAGGAAATCGATATTTATTAGTAGTGATGGATTGTTTTACTAAATGGATTGAGGCTCTTCCATTAAAAAATAATAGAACTAGAATAGTAACACAGACTATTATAGAGTGATAGTTTTCTCGTCATAACCTTTGGATGTTCATATTGACGAGGAAAAGAATTTTGAATCCAGAGTTTTTTCAAGGGATGATGTGTTTATTAGATATAAAAAAAAACTAGAACAACTGCTCTACATCTTCAGTCAGACAGGCAAGTATAATCCTAGTCAGACAATTTTAAATTATTTATTGAAATTTATTAGAAAATCACAGATTATTTATTGAAATTTATTAGAAATCAAGATTAGATCACTACATTTCTATATATTTACTAGTTTTGGTCATTAAAACATGAAACTATTGGTTACTCTTCTGGAGACAAGATTGTATTTGGCTCAAGATTTAAGATTGTCGTTAGATTTGTTATGAGGAAGTCTTTCAGATTTTGAAGAGATAAATTCAACCGGAGATTATGTTCGAAAACTTCAGAAGAAATTATATATTATTCATAATGGCTATTAAGAATAATTTAAGTTATTGATTAAACGAGTCCGCGCATCAGAGAAGTAGCAATAGGGTACGTTTCAACGTACATTTTTTTTGTTTCAAATATGGCATAATACGAAAAAAGACTCAATCAAAATATAAAAAAAAAAATATGAAAAAATAAATAAAAAATAAAAAATCATCTAAAAAGTAAAAAAAATCACCCTAAAAACTAAAAATTCTCAAAATCACAACCACCAAAATTTGATAAATTAGGGTTCAATAAAAGATGGATAGACACAAATATTTAAAAACGCCCAAATTACGACAAATTACGTCAAAATCACCAAAAACAGATCAAAACATGAAAATTTAAAATCAATCAATACAACTTTTGTCGAATGCTTCGCTGAATGCTTTGCTGAATGCTTTGCCGCAGGTTTTGCCGAAAGGCACTTGAAAGGCTAAGTTCAAGGGACGTAAAAACTCTTGACTGTGACTGTACCATCAACGCGTGCGAAAGACTAAGAGCGCTAAGAGTCGAAGCGCTCGGATCACATATAACTCAGTAGTCATGCTTATCTGTCATCTTTGTATGTTCAGGAAGAATGACACATGCCTAATAATCTTGAGATCGCAGGTTCAAATCCTAGCAATCCAGATTTTATTTACCAAGAGCGATCGGCTTGGTAAATAATATGGCATGCAATAAAAAACTGAGCGGCGTTGTGTGTCCTGGCGCCAGGAATAGGAAGAACTATAGAATTCTCTATATCGTATGTACGAAATTATATATGATTCAGAAAAGATTGTATATCTCAGAAGCCTCCTATAAGAGTGTGACGGTGTATACGAGTGGGCCGCTTCACGAGTGGTTTCGTGTGCGCGAACAGTGCAATCAGGATCAGGGTTCGTGAAGAGGTTGAAACACAATTAAGAGACGTGAGTTAAAAAGTCGTTTATTTGTCTCTCGAGGGCAATGGTCAGCTGTTACAATTTATTATTCGCTTATAGTTTTTATAAAATATTTGCTTCTAACAATCGCACTGTTGTGACGCCGGGCTAGACGGTGTTTTTGCGCGTCTCGTTAAAAGTTCTGGCTCGTGGCGCGGGGCGCGTGCGGTAAGGTGGGCGAGTATTGTCAATCCCGTATTGTCGCGGGTGTTCTATACGAGATCCTGGATATATCGCGGCGCGATATTTACAGATATGCGAGAAAGCGCGTGCAGTCGGCCGCCGGATGATCGGCGCGAACTGCAGGGCGGCGGCTTGCAATTGGTGTAAGCGTCGGTGTCGTGGACGCGGCGCGTGTTCCCAGATAATGGTTCGTGGGAGGTGCCGTGCGCAGAGTTCGGACGGTCGGGTGTGAGAACCGTAAGGCTCGAGAAATATAATACTCGAGGAGAGTGGCGAACTCGTCCACTCTTGGTCTATACGGAGGTTTGTGACTGGAGTCGTCTCTGGAGCAGATAGTCGAGAATTCTCGACGAAGGCTGCGAATACGTCAACCTCCGGTTTACTGTCTTTCGACGGTTTCGGAGCGGATTCAGAAATTGTCTCGTGCGTACTGCTCGAGCGGATTCGGTTGTCAGTCTGATGCAGATCCATGATCTGTCGGGTTTTTATACCTTATCGGTTGCGGTACCCGCGTTGTTCTCGTCCCCCTCAAGATGGGGAAAGCGGCGCGGGGTTTTTGTCGTTTAAGGCGTTCGGCGTTTTCCGGGCGCGCTCGGCGCTGCTCGGAGGTCGATTGTTTATTTCCCCGACCGTGTTTATTTTTATTAAAAATAGGGCGCTAAGCGCCTCTACCTTTGCCCGGCTGGTGTTCGCCGGGCGGCAGACTTCCGACGGGCAACGTGTCGGGAACGATGGGGGTGATGCATCGTTACAAGAGAATTTAAAGTTAACTAAAAAAGAACTAAAAAAAAAGTAAAAAAGAAAAAATCATTTGATGGTATGTACTCAAAATAAAAAAAAACTAGCGCTGGCGAGACCATCAGGTGATTTTCCCCAAAGAAGTTTTTGCAGAAATTAATAACATTCAGGTCACTAGCACGATGTTAATTCACTTGTAAACCTGCATTTTTTTATTCTTTTTTCATGTCAATCATTATACTTACATTTTTTAAGTTCAGATCAAGTCCCTCTCCTTCGAAAGTAAATTTTAATTTATCAAATAGACCTATAAAAATACATTACATTCACAAGTTTGATATAAGCAGGTAATTTATTTACAACAAATCTAAATATTGGTCCACAAAATTTGAATATACACATATGTCAAGAGTGATTCCTTCCCAGTTTAATTCTTTGAATACAGTTTCTTTACCAGATTTTATAACAGCACATTGTGGAATATCAAATATTTTTTTATCAGAATGGGTTATTAATTTTACAGGACTCTTGTTTTTTATTATTCTTCTGAAATTTGTTTATATCAAAAGCTAGTGGTTCTTCTTTTATGAAATTTTTCTTTTTCTTTTTTCTTCTATTAGATTTTTTAAGTTTTGAATAGCAAATTCACTTCGAGCTAGTAAATCTAGAATAATTTTATCTGGTTCTTTTTTAATAAGAGAAAGTCCTTCATTTTCAGAGTTTAACAATCTTGATTCTATTGTGTCAAATATTATGTTCATTAATTTATTCATTTTTTTTCGTTTTTATTAAATTCAACACTAATAGAATTCACTTATTAATTCAATTTTATATTTTGGTGCCCAGTTCTTTTTTTCTGTTTTTAGAATATTTTTCACTTTATATATGATGTTCTTTTGAACACCTTCTGTTGAATTAAGACCTTGAACAAAATTGAAATTAAATGAAAATTAATAGTATACTTTGTTAGCGTTGCAGATGCCTTTCAGATGCCTTTCAATCGCATCCTCCAAATTTAGTTCTTCTGGCACAAATAAAAATGTAATTTCAGATGATGATAAAGCGTCCTTCGAACTTAGTGTCTTTTGGACATCATCAATTCCTGGAATATATATATCTACCAATCATATTTCACCAAACTTCATGTGTTTAAGTTTATCGAAACTAAAAATCTTTTAAATTTCTTTTCAGTTTGTACAGCATTTATATAAATTATAGAAATATTAAACTACTATTCTATTCATAACCATATCATAAGCTATAATCTTTTGATTTACAAATACTACGTAACAATTTAATCTCTTGAAAGATTTGGAAGAACAATTAAGATTTTTGGTAATTTCTCTACAGTGGAAATACTCTTTAGTTTATTCCTTAAATCAATATTAAAAAATATTATTAATTACTAATATAAACGTTATTACGTTTATGATTAAACTAAATAATAACAAAACTAAATATATACAAAGAATAAAGCAAAACATAAAATAAATATATAATAAAATAATATATATAATAAATACAATGTATGTTACAAAAATATAATAAATTTTATAAACGGAATTAAGAAGTTGCAAGAAAATGTTAAATTGTCGCGCATTTTTGATCCCTTCGTGCATCACAATGTTTATAAATAATTTGGATTATAAGTCAATACAATATTAGAATATAAGTACAAATTTTAACATTACTCATCTATCAGATAACATACAATAAAATATTTATAATAATTATTTGAATATTTTATTTTTTACTATCCCAAACAGTACACAAAATATTTATAAAATATGTATCAAATTTATAATAATTATTTGAATATTTTAAAATATTTATTAAAATATTTTTCTGATTCTAAATTTAAGAAATAAAAATTTATCATATATAAATATCATAAAAAGTATAAAAATTTTAAGAAATATTTACAAAATACTATTATATTTATTTCTTACTTACATAAATATTATATAAAATATTTAGTTTATATTTTAATAATATATCAAACAAGTTTTTATGATTTCTTTTCTTAATAAATTAAAATTTGATATATTAATATATTAAATAATATAATAATTAATAATTGAATAAATAAAATAAATAAAATAATAATTAATAATTAAATAAATTAAATAAATAATATAAAAAAAATAAATATAATAATATTTTGTAAATATTTCTACATATTTTTATAATACATTTTATGATATTTATATATGATAAATTTTTATTTGTTAAATTTAAAATCACAAAAATATTTATAAAATATTTTGGTAAATATTTATATATTATATTTTGTTTATATACAAAATATGTATAAAATATTATTTATATAATATTTCCAAAAATAAATAGTAAAAAATATTTATGAATATTTATCATATTATAAATATTGTGTGCTGTCTGAGATCTTGAAATGAGATGAATGTATTTGCTCATTAAAGAAATAAAATGTAAAAGAGAAAAATTATATAAAGTGTATCATAAATCGCGCCACAAAGAATCGTATAATATCCCGCCATACATTTTCGTTCCCGCCAAGTTAAAAATGACGTGATATTATACCGCAAAACGATTTTCTCAGATAGGCTGCGCTATGATGCTCGAGTTCGTGATTGGTAATCTTACAGTTATAGTGCACACATGCACAGGCCGCGATTCTCGACCACTCAACTCAATCGTTGCAGTGATTAGTGGTGTGCAGTAAACGAAGTGAATGAAGAATATTTAGAAGATTGTAATATTGCAGGATATGAGCAGAGACTGGAGAGATCACGTCGCTTGCAGTAATATCATCGAGAAAACACGTAAATATGAAAACAATAAAGTTAAAATCAACTATATTGCGAAAATTTTTGTATAGTTTATCCACTAGACAACGAAGTAGAATCATGTACGAAATTAGATAAAATTTACTTTTGCAATATTGTTTAAAATGCAAAACTGTCATTAAAAAATCGAATAATAATCGTGATATTGAAGATGCTCCTGGTCCATCAATTACTGAATGTTATAGCTTTTTTTCAAATATTATAAATGATACTTGCAACAGGCGTGATATTAATATAGAATATGATGGAGTTTCTTCTTCTGTTTCTGATGCCAGTGATATAATTTCATCATCCTTCAAAATTACTTCCATGGAATCTTTCCGCGTTTAGCGTCTTGCTTTGTAAATAATAATTTAACACATATGCAAAGTAATAGCATATTATTTCTTCTTTTTCCTGTTTTAATAAATTACCGAAAGATGTTAGAACGCTTCTCGATACACCACGTACACGTGCTGCCGTGTCTAATATAGAACCAGGAGAATATCCATTTTGATGTAAAAGCAAGTATTATTAATCTTTCACATATTTCCATCACATCTATGGTTAATCAACTAGAACTAGATTTCAATATTGACGGATGTAGTTTAGATCAGGTTACATTCAATTCTGACCAATCCAATGTAGAATTGTAAATATACAATATGCAAGGCCAATAGTAGTTGGAATTTATAAAGATACGCATAAGCCAATTAATCTCAGTATTTTCCTGAAAAAATTCATTGCGGATATTAAAAAAATCATGTATAGTGGTAAATATTAATTTTCATGGTAATAAGATACTAATATGATTAAGATGTTTTATCTCTGACGCACCTGTACGAGCTTTTATTTTGTATCATTGTAGTCATGTATCGTGCCGGCATTGTTCCAAGTGTAAAGTCTCATAAAGAGGGTAGAAGCCTATTATGAATGCTTCCAATAGGTATGGTTTCATAAATTCCTTTTGAATACATGCACTTTGTGTGCTTGGGCGTAATGGAAAAACTCTTGTCTGCATGGATATACGGAAAATATTTACGTCTGTCGAAGTTATCAGGAAAATCCATCCATATTATGTGTCTATAAAACTAAATAATCTTAAGAATATATAATCTTAAGATAATTGTCCATCCGATTTTGTAAGACGTCCCAGATCTCTCGATATATGTTCCAAATATAAAGCGGCACAATTTCGCCAATTTCTTCTTTATACAGGCCCAGTTGTATCGTATGGTGTATTGGAGGAACGATTATATAAGCATTTTTTATTCTTACACTCAGCAATAAGAATCATGGTCTGCAATTCATCAACTAGACAACACTTAAGCTTTGCAGAACTTGCGCTACAAAAATTCATTTATAGAAGTGAAGCTCTATATTTACATATTTACAACATTTATTACTTACAATGTTCACAGTCTTCTTCATCTTATCAGCGATATGAGACGTTTTGGTTATTTAGATTCATTTTCCGCATTTCCTTATGAAAATAATATGTCAATTTTCAGGAAATATTGTAGGAAACCAGGTGTACCTCTTCAACAGTTTTTTAATAGAATGGCAGAGATAAAAGTTCATGGAACAAGCAATAATCAAGATGTTGATTTGTCTATTCTATGCTACATAATAATGATAATAATTGTATTCAATATCGTGATAATAATTGTATTCAATATCGTAAAATTAAATTTAATAACATATCATTAGGTATAGATATACGTGACAATTGTTGTATCTTACGTGATGGATCGATCTGTATTGTCTTTAATATTGCTGTGGATAATAACTTCTTTCGTTTGGGTATTAAAACATTTTTGGAGATTCATGATCTTTATGACATTGGTATGATATCTTTTGTTTTTCAAATATATAAGTGCGCTACGTTAAACAGCGAAATTTTTTATGTTCATTCAGATCAAGTCCATGCAAAATGCTACAGGATACTTTTCTCAATAGCACATCGACGGATAATAGCGATAGTGATGGAGAAAATAATTTGGAAACATTGCAATATATTCGCTGTTATTAGGCAATTTTTGGCGATTGTTTGGTATATGTACCAAGGTTGTCATTGGTAAGGGTGGAGCCTTATTCCGGTACATGTACCAACTATTTCACTAAAACATTCTGGTTCTTTTCTATACGCGCCAAAGATAAACTACTTATAGAGACATGAATCAAAGCATATTTATGTATTTTAATAAAATATATAATGATGAAGATAATCAAGCACCTATAATAGAAATATATAAACATTTTTTTCATGCAAAGAATGCAAAGAAGAGAAAAATAATAGGTACATTAAAGGAAAGGCAAAATCATATTCGTCCCGGATTATATTCCGAAATTTGGATGAATTTATACACTGAAAATGACTTCTTTTTAAATTTTAGGATGAAAAGGTTGATGTTTCATCATTTACTGGAAGTAATAACGCGGCAACAAGAAATGCAAAAAGTAAATAACCTCTATCGTAATTTATGATAACATCAAATTTATAATTTATTAAAGTACAATTTTAATACAATTATAGGTATTTACTGGAGGATTTGAACCTGCCACAAAAAATTCGAGAAAAAGCTATATATTATTTGGCAAATCAAATATCTATGGCACAAATTGGAGACAAATTTAATATGTTGCAACATTGACCGTTTTGAATTGCATTAATATTTGGATAAACTGCATTATAATATTAGTACATTATAATCATTATTAAATTATAATCATTGTTTAACATATTGTCATCTTCTGATACAATATTTTCAAGAAATTTCTCATTATTATCAGTGATTTCATTATTTGTTGCTTCACTGTTGCAAATATCACAAGTTGTTATATCTAGAGAATATCCAATAAATTGATTGGTTGATTGCTGTGTTTCTCTCCAATAAAGTCGTGCATTTCATTAAAATATTTTGGAGGCTTTTTCTTTCCCATTCCAGTAGATTTCATGTAACGATAATGTCATGTAACGATAAATGCAATACATTTTCTCCAAGTTCCGCCAACGTTGATGACATTTGTCAACACTTTTTGTTCCATTAAAAGTACACAATTTTTCATTTCTATTGCAATATCAGACCATATTTTTTTTGCAGTGCATTTTATCATTAAGATATCGAAATTTAGTTTGCGCAATCTCCAACAACTTTATTGTCATTTTATGAGTAAATTCTGCAAGTATTAAAACATGATTTAGTATTGTTTATGCATATTTGTAACAAATCTTTGAGATACAGACATAATAGACTAATTATATTATGTATATTATAAAACTTACTATCTTCGTTTGCCACTTCATATTTTTGTGCATCTCTCTTATCTGTTTTATCTAAAAATAATAATAATAATATAATAATTTATATTAATATAAATATTAAGATATAATAATATAATTAATATAATTAATATAATTAATTATTATATTAATTATACTAATTTATATTTATATTTATATTTATATTTTATGTGTGAATTTTAGAAAATATTAAATTACGTACTGTTCGCTGCATTTTCACTCGTTGCAGTTTCATCCATTGCAGTTTCACTTATACTCTTATTCACTGCAATTTCTTTATTTTCAATAGATGCTTCACCCAATAATTGGTTTAAGATTGTTAATACTGCTATAATATATTTATATTTAATTAGATAAAGTCTTAAATGTAACTTTAAAATAAATAAAATATATTTATTTTTATGAATAATTTCTACATACTTTTTGTGCAATAATAAATGTATTTTCCATGTTCATCTAAAATCGGTTGCCCATTATTATCGGTACACAACAAAAAGCGGCTTTTATCCATGACCTTTAATTGACAAATAATAAATTAAATAAAATTTTTAAATCAAAATAATAGGTCAAATAATAAAATAAAGAAATCATGTTTAGTGTAACATAACTTACAAAAGTGTAAATATTGACATCTTAACTTGCACTTAATTCAAGATTGAAATACCGAGTAAATACTCAAAATAAATTTAACCACTATAGATATGTAAAAAGCATAGTATTATATTTGGCGTGTATTTGCAACTTACCAGTAACTAACAATATATATCCTGCTTCACTGCTCGGTATAACGTGGTATTAACCAAGTAAATACCAAAATGGCTAGCCACGCCTCTACCACAAAAACAAAAACACGAGAAAACATTCTGATATATATTGATACATGTACCAAACGATCGCCAAAAATCGCCTATTATACACAGCAAAAAGATGTAAAATGTATCTATGCTATAAACTGTTTATTTTTATTTTTACAAGGATTGCCAGAACATATGTTCTTTTTTTCTTGCATCTTTCTTTCATATTTTTCTCTCTTTTGCTTTCTAATTTTGTCGCTCTTACATTTTTTCCAAAAATGGTGAGAGAAAATACTGTAATACTTTTTGTTATATTTGTATTTTGCTTTCTTCTTATATTTCTTATATTTCCCGTTGTGTTGCTTTTTTTAGATAACGTATAAGTAGTATGGGGGCCTATAGTGAGATAGAAATGTCCCCCCTTTTCCCCTCTGGCGCTAGCCCCCCGCTGTGAGGCTATCCCCCTTGACACCCCCCCTCCTGCGCAGAAAAAGAGTGGGGAGTTGTGGACGTCCACGAGGCAATTTTTTTATTTTTTATTTTTTACCAGGCTGAGTTTGAACCTGGGTCCTCTGCTTTTCTAGTCCGGGTCTTAGTGCGGTGGGCTAATTGAAATCTTACAAGAGTAAGAATTAGATGGGGTATTTAGACGAGGAGTAGGACTCTCCGGCCCAGGGACTGAGCGTTCCGATTGATTTCCTATAGTGGCCGGCTGTTTGATTGGCTCCGACGAGCTGGAAAAACGAGAGAGAAAATAACGTGAGAGAGAAAGTGTCGACAAGATGTCCAACGTGATAATAGGCGGTAAAATATCGACCACCGAAGACAGCATAGTAGTCCCGTTGCATTCCCCTCTTTCTTCTCCCGTCCTATGGAAAACCGAAAAATATCGCGCGGCATATGGCATCTCTCCCCTTCGACCGCTGTTACGGAAAAACCTCGTGCTGCAGCGCGCGCGTCGCCCGCTCTCACCTATCCTTCTTGTTGAAAAAAGAAAAATCGGCTGGTGAAGAATTATTATCAGTTATCTAGGTATACGAAGCGTTCATGTACGGACATGATTGTCGCAGCCGGTCAAGGCATACAACGCAGGCATAGACGATGTTATCGTTGGAGACAATACGCTAGCGGAAATTTAAAGAGTTATGGCGTCGTAGAGTCTAGGAAGGAAAGAAGGAAGGAGAGAAAAGGAAAAAATTAAATGTTTTTGGCTAATATTTAAAATAAAAAATATTTTTATTTATGCTATGGAAATATAATGTTCTGTACAAATGATTTACATTTTTATATTTAATATAATATTTATAACATTTACAAAGAGATATACATTGTAAATGGATTTTGCTTCTAAGGAATTTCTTTATGTTTCGATGAAGGCCTCCCGGACCATGATTAATAATTCCTCGTCGGAGATGTGATCGAAGGAAATTCGAGGAGAAGAAGAAGATGTATCCTCCAGAACTATTGTAATGTCTGAAGAGGGGGATAATGGGGGAGAATCATCCAGTATATATACCGGCGAGTAACATGGTCGAGGAAGCGCCGGCGAAGGTAGACGCTCCCTGTAATCGTCCGTCTTTTTATAGCACTCGATGAAAACGACATCGGGCTCGCTGATGTGCGGAATATCTTTTTTTCCCCTGCGGCTGCATCGCTTGAGGGAGGCAGAGATGTAATGATATTCCTTGCCCGATCTAGTTTTCACTACGCAAAATATTACTACAATCAAAATATCACTACAAAAATATTAATTAATAAATGTTATTAAAATAAAAGCAAAGTATTAGAACGAATAAAATTTATTATTAAACACTTACTTTTATGTTTAATATCCTTCCGTGAAATTTTCACCGTGTGAAACGAGACGGTAGAGAATTCCGAACAAGTAAAGTAAACGCTGACGTATTCGCTGATAATTAAAACTCCTGGCAAAGAGTGTAGGAAAACTGTCTCTAAACCCTAGAGCTTCTCTTTTTATATTTTTTCCGAAGACGTCTTCTGATTTTTGGAAAA
>JBCEZV010000093.1:121644-133407 GCA_039654365.1 Cataglyphis livida
TATATATATCTTTATATATATCTTTATATATATATATATATCTTCTGTAATATATATATGTAAATATGCGCGCGGTATCGATTATGTGTATTAATAATAATAATAATAATCTCCGCGATTAAAGTGTTCTGCTATTTAGCTGTTCGATATTCTCTATTCACATATACATACCTTGAAATTTTCTAGATTAATCGCCAATATATATACGTATACACATCAGACGTCAGCAGTGAAAAATTGTATTTTTGTTTTATAATACGTACACGTAAAAAAAAGTTTTTCTACACTATTCATCTGTTTGATATTATAAGTGAGAAACAAATTATACAAAATCCTTTTTTTATATATAAATTTTATCTAAAAATTTCTCTGTATTCTATAAACTCTCCATAATCAACTTCGTTTTAATTTATTTTTTATAATTACTAATTAATCTGCAGCACAATTATTAAAATCGTTAAATATACTTTTTAATGAGCCATAAAATTTCTCTGAATATCAATGATGCAAATTTTAAAATCTACATCACATTCGATATTATATCATAGTTTTACTTTCTGACATCATGATCTGATATTTCAACGATGATTGATGCGAAATCTTAATAATAGTTAATTTAGAATATCTACAGCGGACATGGATGTGTGTGTATGTGCTCCTTTTTTATGTTTATATTTTTGCTGCGATTCATGAGATTTTGGAAAATAATTTTTATATATACGTATATATATAAGATTTTTTATTATTTCTTTTCATAGGTATGTACCTAAATGAAATCCGTGTACGTAATTTGGTAAGAATGTAAGTATATGTGCGATAGATAAAGGATGACAACATGCTTTGTCGAAGAGTATGTGTAAATTATTTCTTTTTTTTATAACAAATGGCTCAATTTTAGTTTTCCTCGTAAATTGTAATTTTAACATTGTGTCGATTATATTGTATAACACTTGTTTTTTACTCTATGCAATAAAATGTATTATTGTAATTAATATTACATTTGCGCGGCAATTTTTTCTTTTGTCTAAGTCGATTCTAGATTTTATTAAAAACACAACTTAAAAATATTTAAGAAAATATTTTACTTTATCAGATATTTGCTCATTATTGAAATCGAATGCATGTATCATCTTTCTTCGATTGTTCTTAAAATTAGAAGCTAATATACGCACAACAATTTCATAACTTGTATGTATCAAGATTATCTTTATTAACTTATTTACAGATACACCAGCAAAACTCAACAAGTATCTGTTGCAACAAACGCCTCTAGTGTTAGTGATAAGTGAATATTTTCGAAGTTTGATTGGATTGTCATATGTGTCTATTTTCAGACATGACAATTTCGTTTTTTAATATAGGAAAATTAACTCGATTAACACGTTTCGATTAAATGAAAAAAATACATAATTTCTTTCTTTCCAGATATAATATAATAGCTAAAAAGCGTCGTAAAAATGCCTACAAGCCTTCGAAAAAGCCGTCGATTCACGTTGTTCATGTCAATAGCTGGCTTTGTTGACGCAAAGAGAATGCGCAATCAAGAGAGCGAGTCCAGAAGCGAGAGCTTGACAGGTGGATTGTACTACTTGTATAGGAAACCGTGGTTTTCTCATAAGGTTAGTAAATGCCTTCCCCAGTGTTAACGTAATTGAAGTATATCGTCTATTATTTAACGCGAATTTTATATCCGCGCGCAAGAGCGAGAGACGGCATTCAGACAATCAACGATCTTTCGATCTCGCGAGGATACTATTAATGTATCTTCATCAAGGGACACGAAAAAATCGCTGATGATTTCAGATCACGCAATACACCACGATCGTGATCAATATGATAGATCCGAGATTGTCAATGCGAATTCCTCCTCCGCTAACTGCTTCGATCTGTTCGCGTTCCCGGTGACTATGATTGTTGTTATATGAGTTATCTTGTTGAAAATTGATGCTGGACATCGTCCGATGCTTCTCCGATGGGGATCTCTTCGATCTCTCCACCAGTGTCAACCTGGTCTTAGGCAAGAGTTCGGAGCGAAGAGATAGATCGACGTCCGACAAATGATACTGTCTTTCATACGACGAGTTGTTCGTGCGCATCTCACCGGGAATCAACGGAGGAAGCTCGCCTTGAAACTTACCGAACTGCGGCGTTCTGCTGAGCAGTTCCGATGTCAGTCTGCCCTTGCTATCGCGATGTTCGATGTTAGAAATGGATCTAGCCAGGCCGCTGGAATCCTTGAGTTTTTTACCGTCATAAGTAATTAGCACACCGGAAGAGGAGGGGGATGGTAGCTGCTCGGGTCGTGTTCTCGCAATCGGCGGAAGGTAGTAAGTATCCAATCTAAGATCAGCTGCCATCTCCATGTCATCGAAGTCGTCAAGTCGCGGCGAAAAGCGCGCAAGAGAAGTCTTTTTCTTTCGCTTCCTGTCGCTATCGATCGTGGATGTCACAACGGGAAGTGATGGCATAAAGACGGTCGAGAACTCATCGATCGTCCGATAATCTGAACCCTTCCCATATGTTTTTTTATCGTCCTCGCGCCACGAATCCGTCCTCTTCTGCGCGACATCGGGAGTGTTGTCTACGATGTTTCTAATAATTGGTTTGAAACCGCCTTCGATGACGATGGAGTCAGGATCGAAGCCAGTGTTGCGCGCTGGTTTCAGAAATGTCCACGAAGAAGGATCCATGAGATTGTCGGAAATTTCCGCAGTGATCTCCGAGCCTATTTTTGCCTCCAATTTCGCGAGTTGTTGCTTCGTGTCAATTTTTACCGCAGATTTCTCAAACGACGGATTAGCCGCTTCGATCATCGTTTTTAGCGTCGTTGCCATCGTTGTTGTTGTCGTCACCGCGGGTGGTCGATAAACGGACTTTTTGCGCTCAATGAAAATTGATCGCGGTGGCGCCGGCAAAGATAACGATGATGGCAATGAAAATGGCAACGGAAATGGCAATGATAGCGCGTTTGTCGAAGTTATCATATTAGCGGCTTGTAAAGTCTGCAACATCGGACGGCGCGTTAATGTCACCGGTCGGCGTATGATCATCAATTGAGTCCTTGGAGGTTCATGTTGATGATGATAACGAGGAGGAGAAAGCTGATGGCGAACGTGATGGTAATTGGTCGCGTGAAAATGCGGTTCTTGGGAGTTTGGTAGCTGGCCGTGGTTACCGCTGGCCATCCCTACGTAAGACAACTTTGTCCCATGATTCAATGAAGTTGGTCGTTGGTGATCTGCAACGAGGTTAGACAATTGCTGATTAGTGGCTGTCTGCTGCTGAATCTGTTCCCGTCCAAGTTCCGTGAGATGACCGACACGAAGGGACGGCGGCTGTTCGTGAGTGGTCGTGACCTGCCGTTGTTGCTGCTGCAAAGCTTCCTCATCAACACGATACATGTCCTTCAGACGTGCCTCGTACGAATTCTCAGACGATGATGATGATGATTGCAAGCGATCATAATTGTTATTGGCGTTCGTTAGTAGCTGCGAGTAGTGATGTGAGGCATTTAACTTGCTGTTAGTCATCGTGTGATGGGGATAATGGTAACCGTGATGGTATTCGCGATGAGGATGATGAACATGCTGATGATGAAGAAACTCCTCTGGTGGCATTACCTTGCTTGCTACGGCTATGCTAGCGCTATATTCTAGATCCTGATCCGCCAGCTGATTCTGACGACCTTTGGCCGGCTCTATGTACACCTCATGCTTCTCACTAGCCGCCGACGATGGCTCGTTATTAAGGTCGCAACTATCAAGAACATTAATCTTCCAGCCTAAATAACGATGCGTGAAACACTGGAAGAAAATTACTTCATAAAATTAAAAATCCATTTAAAAGTATTTCATATTATTTATGCAAATTAGATTGATAATAAATAAATAAAGATTTATACAAATCGACAATAATTATATCGAGTTGAATTACCTGATAATACACCGTGTTGGGTGTATTTTCGTCAGGTGTCCATTCCACGAAACCCGGTTCACCGTGGTCACATTCAAGGGTCAGAGTGCGCTGATAAGCTCCGAAAGATGCAAAGTCATCCGCGGGCGGTTGATTCTGATCCGGAACCCAATTGCAGAGACGACCTGTGCCGGTGGGAATAATCTTGCCACGTTGTCGGAGTATACCGGCAAATATCTTTACTTTCTATTAAAGCCGAACAAGAAAAAGTATCGTCACAAATTGATAACTCTGTGCTATCTAAAAAATCTTTTTTTTAAGTATGCTTTCAAATATCTTTGTCTCAAGAATGCTTAGACAAAAAGAATTTCAGATCCATCCAACGGAGAAATTAAATTAAAAAGTCATATGACAACTTTTTTTAGAGAATTTTGTATGCAAGAGAAATTCTTTTTTACCGCTTTCTCCTCGGCTGTTTTGTGCTGGTAACCGCCTATTGGGTCATCCGTGATGTAGAATGGATGATAACGCGCCGGTATATCCGGATCTGAACCACCTTCCACGACGAAAGTATATCTCCTGCCCCGAACTACATTAATCACGGGTATCAACAATCCATTGATGTACCAAGAGATTCCCCAACCGACGTGACCTAGAGAGAAAGTAAAACAAAGACCGGTTTGAACTAATATAATATTCTTGCAATACTTTTTTATAGAACACCTAATGAAATAAGTTTTGCGAATTTTGATCAACTTTGAAAAAGACTAATATGTATACATTTAAGAGAGATATATTCAAAATTAATAAATATAATATAATAAAAAAAAAACATGGAATTTTCTAATGTTATGACATCCGTCGCTGTAATCCTTTACCGGTAATGGCTGGATAGCCGTGTTTCCCTCCGGTGGGCCCCATCTGCGCATAAAAGACACCATCATCCGGTTCGTTGCATTGAATGGGCGGTATCTCCCAAGCGTCTTTCATGGATGCTGGTGCCGGAGTCGCTGGTAAACGTGGCGGTCTTCTCGTACTGACAATTTCCTGTTATTTCAAAATAAAAATTATTCAAAATTATTCATTTTTCAAAGAAAATATAATATGCAACTCTCTCTAATTAAATTTTGATTACAACTTACAACAACTTGAGTATTGCTTCCTGTTTCGCCGTAAGCCGAGGTTTGTTCCTGGTCAGGCATAGGACAGTTCCACGCGGGCGGTCTGCCGAACTCAATAAACCGATCGGTCTTCAAATAGCGACTATGAAAACTGACTTCTTGTCGCTCATTAAGTGGCCCGATGGCCCAGATTATGGCCTGCGATTTATTTATCATTATCGGATGGTCCAATTCATCACTGGCCCTCAACGGTCTTTGATATGTAACGATGCTGTAGCCATTCACCATTGCCGCATTCAATAATCGCACTGAGTCTGTATTCTCCTTTAGATAAAAAGATTATTTATTTTACTACGCTACGAAAACAGAAGAAATAATATTTAAGCAGCTTTAAATTATTTGCATGTACCAGTATACGCTTATCCGGACAACTGCCTCGGCGTCCCGAGCACTGAGATTTCGCGTCTAGGAAGTAATCGACGGCATATCCTTGCAAAGTCTGCTTGTCGACCCAGGCTACGGCGACGTCACCACCAATCATCACGCTCTTCTCTGTATCCGCGGATAATCCAAAGGCCATATATTCTCCAGCATCTATGCAATGTCATTCAATTTAGTTTTGTAATTGCCAAATTCAATTTTATTTTTCAACTCTATTTTCAACTCTATATATTTTTCAAGGAAATGTTTTTATTTACACACCAACGATTCTTAATAAAAAAATTTATATTTACCTAATTTTGCAACAAGCTGGACAACTATACTGTCTCCGGCTACGGCCCATCTTACTTCAAAAGCTAAACTGTCGTCAAGAACTTCACAGTTAAGTTTCGACTGAAATTACACACGATAATTGAAAACATTGATTGCATTGTTAGAAGACTTACTCATTAAAATCGCGAAATATATATAAAGTTCCAATTGTAAAAAATGTTTATTTAATTTGTATATAATACGTTATAATATACATATGTAGAAAATGAATACAAAAATATAAAAAATATAGTATACACATGCACGCGTAAACGGATATGTGTGTACATATGTATACATACATATATATTATATGTGTACGTATCACGATACTCACTTTATATACATACGTATATAAAAAAAATTATTAATTTATAAGATTTCTCCCACACATGGATAATGCACGTGAAATTTTATATAAAAAAAGATTGATCAAAGTAAGAATAAATATTTAAGAAATTTCACACTTTTTCCTCTTATAAATTTTATATATAAGCCGTATATATATGCATATAAAAATTGCTACAGTCGTTATAAAAAAAAAATTAAAATGTAAAAACAGTTTGCATCTTTTTTCTACTAATTAAAAAATTCTTTTCACACACACGCGTGTGCTTGTGTGTGTGTGTGTGTGTGTGTGTGTGTGTGTGTAGTAGACATATATATGTATATTTAACAAAATATATTTTTATATTTCAGATAAAAGTAACACATCATTTCAAAACGACATGAGACACAAGTTTTCGAACAAATGTTGAAAAATTGGAAATTTCCTAAATGATGATCTCTCTTAACAGATTAAGTGTGAAAAGGGAAAGAAATCTTTACGTTCACGTAGAAAATATACTCGGGCGTGAAAGATGCTCGCGTTCGGTCGGTTTGCACAGTCGCTTTCAATAATGCACAAACGAATCGGTTCTCCTATCTCCTTGAAAATGCAAGAGCCTCGCATACGAATTTTGTTGCTGGTCGGATAAACGAGCACGCGAACGCGTCGTCGCCGATTGGCGAAAAACCGAAGACGGAGTCGACGACGACGTTTCGTCGGTCGCGCGATAATAATAGTTTGGATAGTTTGTGACATAAGCTAAGGGGGACTGCGCCTGGGAACGAAGTTGCTCGAGTGCATGCGCGTCTTCCACGGCTCGAACTACTTGAATCTGATCGTCTCGGCGGAGAAGCGGCCGATAGGTCGTCGGACGTTGCTGCTTTGAGAGTGAGCCCGTGAACGAAATAGCAAAAGGGGAAGGTGACGACGAAGCGAAAGAGGGAATCTCGTATGCGCTTGTTAGTGTCCCGAACTGTCCCTGCCCTCCGCGATGCACATTCTGCAACACAAGGACAGAGACAGGGTATTTATTTCCATGAATCATAGAAAGCTGAATTTGTTGTTTATGATAAAATGAAGGTAAATTTCTGCTATATACATTAAGCTTATCCAGCGACGCGGTAGTGCCAAGTTCATAAAAAAAAAACGCCAATTAGAAATGATATACTATTCAAAATTGAACTTATTTCGGAAATCATTCCGTTAATAAAAATTAAATGTGTTTTAATTTTAAGGAGAAAATCTGTCTAAAACACTTCTATAAAAATTGATTTTATCATATCTACTATTTCAAATTACAAATCTTTACAAACTGAACTTACTTGTAAATACTTGGCCAGTTAATTATTTATTTCATTTAGTTTTTTATTTTTTAAAGAAAAATTTATTTATTAGTCATTTTTCAGAGATAAATATCTTTTCAACTTTCTATTGTGTACAAGGAATATTTTTTATGTACTTGGCGTACTTTTTTTTACCTTTGTGAGGGTTTTTTATTGTGTTAATTATTTTGTGAGGTTGAAGAATTTTATTGCCCACCCTTAAAATTCAGAATAAACCGAAAAGAATATTCTTTTTAGAAGCAAAGTTTCTGAAGAAGAAGAAGATGATCACGTTCTCACAATCAAAGCAGTCAAAATTAAGTGATATCGAATATAAGAAAAGAGGAATTCGAGGAGGAGACAGTTCCGACAATGTTCGAAAAATTGATTGCGAAATAATGGTTCGATAAATTGTCGAATAATCGCATAATATATTACAGCACTACGAGATATGTGTGATAGATGTGTTCTTTATCGCTTCATTGCGCACTTTCAATAAATTAAAATATATTTGACATACCTGTGGCGAAACTCCTAGCATTTTCAAGGACGGCGGTATGTTTAGACCTTGTGGAATTTGCACGTGACCAAAGTCAACGGCGAATGCCTCGCACCATACTCCAAAATGACCGAACTGATGAACGGTCAAATCACCCGGTAATGTCAGAACGATCGTCTTGCGATCGTAACGACGCAACGGTTGCTCTTTTCCGTTTTCGTCGGGTATTCGGATACCTTGCGGTGACGGTGTCAAACCAGTACCTACCCAAAACTTGGCATCTGCAAAACAATTTTGCATTTACTTTTCATGTATTGATCTTATGCGTAATATAAATTAGTTTATTCATTATTTATAACAATATATTTATTTATTAAAGGTTCTGAAATATAAGAAGGAGCAACGGGCTAATTAGAAGCCTAGTGCCGTAAACAATGCACAATTTTTGCACAACCAATACAATTTGTCCTTTACGGCTGGAGCTAAGAAGAGGCTCACTGAGATTATCCATCGGAAGTAGTGCTGAGGATGACAGACACAAGAATTTTATCTATAATATCTTGCTGAGAATCCAGGGCCAAAATTAGAAGTTCGAAACATACGGAAAATAAAATTAATCCATCCGATTACAAAATATTGCACATTATTTATCATGCTAATCTAGTTATATTTACCCTTACGCCTTCTTATATATTTATTATAATAACAAATTTTTGAGAGCAAAAGAATAAATCGTCTCTATCATCGTAGTTGATGACTTGATAAATTATATAAAACACTATCTATCTTAAAAATAGAATTCACAATTTTTTTCTTAAAAGTATATTTCTCGATGGCGTAAGATTTTAATATTTTGCAAATGTTGTAATAGTTAGTTATTATTAATATTGAAATTTAAAATTAATAATAATAATAAAAAAACTTGCCAGGTGCTTCTCCATCATAACTAAAGCTGGGTATTAGCAGAGTCTGAGCATCTACAATGACGACCGGTTCGGAACTGACGCCGTGTATACCGCTCAATGATTTTAATTTCTGCGGTTTTGGATAATCAAAGCCTCTCGATATTTTGACATCACCAAAATTCACCTAAACAGAAAAATAATTTTTTTGTAAAGGAAATTGGTGTTTCATCACGTAAGATATTCATTATATGTAGCTAAAATAACATATTCATTTTTTATGCGTATATTTGTAAACTTGTCATTCTTATGATTTATTTTTAAACATTTATAAAGATGAAAAATAAAAGCTGATCTTTTACAATTAATCAATCAACATAACTCGAGGGAAATAAAATATAATCTACTCACAAATGACAAAAATTTGTAATATCAAACATTTTTTTATGAAGACTTTTATATCGGACTAACGAATTATCTAAAGTTTCAATCTAATTGGATTTATAGCGAGCCTGCAACGATAGGATGACATTCCATCAGATTATATGATCCATTCACTTGACATGCGAATACAAACGGTCGGTGGTAAGCATGTACGAGTGTGAAAGTTGTACTTCGAGAAAATGATGACCGGTTCCCAGCAACGAGCAAGTACACATAGCTGATATTGCGCAGGCCAAGGTCACGAACATATACATCCGTTACTTACTGAGAATTCGTCGCACCAAACCGAGAACCACTTGATATTGTTCAAGGTCTTGCCATCCGGTAAGGTCAGTGTGATGTCCTTCTTGCGGTACCGTTTAAGGACATTTGTACTATCAGATAAACGAAAAATTAACAAATCGAAAATCGGAAGAGTCGCTTTAAAATCAACAAAAATTGTGACTATTCTTACTTTATATGAGATAATTACATTCGCAAATCATGTTTATTTTTGATAACAATATCTTGCTGGATTATTATTATAATAGTTTTACTTACGTTCCACGTTCGTCGCGCATTCGGAAGCCATTGCTACCTGGACTCTTGCTATTTCCAGCATAAAAAAAGGCGGCTGGAAAAAGAAAATGATGATTTTTCTTTATTTCTATAATCAATAAAAACTTTTTGTAACAAGATTCTTAAGGAAAGTTCTCGTTGTTAATGATAATAAAAACGAGCTAGTTTGAACGAATAGATAAGAAACGTTACATGGTTTCAGATTGTGAAGCTCTAATAAACATCTAGATATTCTCATTAATCTGGAGCATCTCAGTCAGCTAGGTATGTTTGCGCATCGAGAATACGTATGCCAGAGAAATTCGGGAAAGTTTTTCCGGCACAGAAAAGTTGTTCGCGGTCAGTCTGTATCAGGTCGAGGGAAAGTTCCAGTGATTTTTCCGTGTCTTTTTAAAAATAACGAGCAAAGGAAAAAAAAACGCGCGGTATTTATATGATATAAAATTAATGATTGAATATGTGTAATCGTATAAGCGTAATATAGATATTTGTGAAGATATAAATAAAAATACATTATGTTAAATTTTTAACAAAATTACGCAATAAAATGTGATAATTAATTTCGATTATAATAATAAACGCTATTTTATATGGCAATTAAAAATCGATAATAAAAGTCAAGATAGTTTTTCCTTTTGCACTTTTGCAGTTGATAATTGCGTATATCGAGATACACAAATGTTCTTATCGTTAATAGTGCCGTTCGACATATTTTAAAAAATCAGTGCCTCTTAAAGGTACTTGAGTTTATCACAACGATGTACTAACCTGGACCTTCGCCATCGTATGTGAAGTCCTTGATGAATAGTGTTCTTGCATCAACCGCATAAACCTCGCCGCTCACACCATGATGAAGTTCAGACAGCTTACCTATCAGTTTTCCGTAATACGCTCCGCTACATATTTCTATCAAAAAAAAATTTTAATTATTCGATTTTATTATCAAATAATATTAATTTAATTGGCGTAATTAAATATTAGCTGAAATAAAATATTACGCGAAATGGAAAGTGCAACTCTTGTGTATGAATGTGTGCTAAAGTATATATGCTCTAATAGCTTTCAATCTCGCAATAAATTTGTTTTTTATCATTTAGTTCTTACATTCTACATTTGGATTACAATGTAGTAATACATCATAGAAAATTAGCATAATTATAGTAAAATTAGCAAGTGCAATATTAGAGTAATAAAATTGAATGCGGAATTAATCAATTATCGAGTTACAGAATGTCGCGCCATAAATTATGAGAAAAGAAAGGCAACATACTTTGCTCATTAGTCTATCTGAGTTTTAAAAGTGTATTGTAGCATATTTTCTTACTGTATTATTACACGTATACGCATATATACATGCCGCGCGCACGCATACACACACACACACACACAAAATATACAATATACAACGATATACGATATACTATCTTTGACTAAATACACTTTAATAAATATTTTTTTAATAAAAATTCTTTAATAATAATTCTTTAATAAAAAAAATTCTTTAGTAAGGCATTTTTATTTTTGTCTTCTTTAAGAGTTTTATAAATATTACACCAAAAAATATATAAAATATTTTCTAGAACATTTTTTACAAAATTTTTATCATATTAAATATAATTAAAAATAAAATGTGTTTTTCTTTCAGGACGACAAATTATTCTGATGAATAATACACATACATGAATATACAAATTTCACCACCCTGTACATTTCTTTTTTATATTTTTTATATTTCTTTTGTACTTGATTACGTCTAATTTGTAACTTTAAAAAAATGTTCCGTTAATTGGAAAGTAACTGATATTACACCATGTACCTCCGCATGCCATTACAATCACGTTATCATATTTTACAGACGATTGCAGGAAAACCGGTATTACACGTAATAATAATACGTGTGTGTATATATATATATATATATATA
>JBCEZV010000093.1:136007-170125 GCA_039654365.1 Cataglyphis livida
GACTTTTTTTGATTTGCAAATCTCATAAGCACGCATATCTTTATATCGTCTGTATGTAATGCACAAGCTGCTATGTATATAATTATCAAAATTCAGTTACGTTGATAAATTTCATTCTAACGATATTAATTTATATATTCAATGTGCTATAAATGTCTCAATTACTTTGTTATTGTTTTACCAAATTTTTTTTAGACCTCTGTACATTTTTAAAATTGATAAAGGCGATAAAGAGATAGCGAAAAAGAGAGAAAAATGTATTGTCTTCTTTTTTTTTAATTTTTTTCATACGTTTTTTATATCATCATTATCAATGTATACATTAGTATGGCTTTAATATGTATTTGTAGCAATAACAATATATATATATATATATATATATATTGGATATAATTATATTAAAACATTGATTTTTAACTTTCGTTCGGTGATCTCTGGTCACAATTATCATTATTTAATATATTCGATATACTCGGATTACTCTGATTAGAAAATAATGCGCGTTAAATTTCAATTAGATTTCCATATTGAATATGTTATCATTCTATCCATTTCTTATAAAAAAAACTCTTTCCTCCATGCGCATGATATATTTTTATATCTTTTTCTTTTAATTACGACACATGAGAAGGTAGCAGATCAACATTAGTTTTTAGATCAAGTAATTGCTAATTGCAATTGGTATTATATGATTTCTCCTTGCTTTCTAAAGTACGTGCTAAAAATAGCACATGCAGAAAAATGCGGAGCGTGAAGTTGTCTCAAGATGCGAAGCCACAAGTTTGCGGTAAGTAGAGTGGACAGCGAAACAGCCTGCGAAATTGTATGCGGATATTCCAATTAACCCGAATAATACAATGAGAGTGTACTTTAGAGAGAGAGGACTCCAACTTAAAATTTTAATAAAACTATATCAAATACATGAAATATATAGACAACGATTTTATCGAAAATAAATATGATGCCTAATCAATATTATCATATTATATAATTTCATTTATGTTTCTGCAACGTTATTGCTTCACATATAAGAATAATATTCTAAGGATAACTCGATATCGCGGGGTCTTTAATCCCCTCACTTTTTATCAAGGACAGTGCTTGATGAGCCACAAGAGACATGATCGAGCGTAAAAGAGAGATCTTGATCATCTTGACAATTTCATCAGGACATTTATTTCAGATCGAAATCTACGAAAAATTATCGGCTGAGAAACCTAATAAAAATGATTTACAATAATCAAAAAATATTTTTAAACACATTTTCTCGCCGGGTCATATTAATAATTGCAAATCCATTTTCCCCGATCAAATAAAATAAGTTTTGGCGCTGCAATATAACGATCATCAGATTATCGCGAAAAGATGAGAAGCGATTTCGATTATTTTCGAAATTAATTAGATCAGAGCAATATTGAGGAAAGACTTACGTGCCGCTACGATGAGGAAAAACGCGTTAATTAGACTGATGGTCGGCGGTCGACGCGTCGACGGGGACGGTGCGAGTGATCGTGTCGTCATGGTGTCTTGGTGTTTACTGGCGAGAAAAGTATCTGTTGTCGATCCAAGTAACTTTGTTGGTCCCACTACGCGATCACCGGCTCGCCTTGCTTCACCGTTCCCGTTCCTTTCTCTCTGTCTTTCTCTTTAATGGGAAAGACTTTTCAGCTTTTCGCGCCCAGAGTAAAAGTCCCGTCATCGTCTTGACATCCACCTCGCTCGATCTCCGGATTTGACGAGATACTATTGGCAAATCGTTTACACATATTCAATATATCATTCTCGAGATAGAAACGTGTTAAATACACATGAGAGATTTCATAAAAGAGAGATAAAATGACATATTGTCATATTTCTTTACGGAGAAGACGAGCGTGAGAATTCATGTAGGAAGAGAGTACACGCACACGCTCCAAGTGCGCGCGTTGAGTTTACGAACGTGGCTGTAATTATGTGACAAATTTTACGACATTACGTATAATTACGACGTTGTCATCACGACGACGCGTATATTACTCCATCGCACACTGGGACGCTTGCCTAGACTCGGTGAATATTTCCTGAGTGAGCGCATCGCGCGTTTGAAGCTGCTTTTAACATTACTCGGCGGGGTAATGTCGTAACGTGTGATTATTTTTGTCCCACGAGTTTGCATTATAGATTTATTTACGCGCCTTATGCTGATAACATGTTTCGCGTCTCGTTAATTAGATCCGGAGCATTACAGATAACAAAAATTAAAGGTGAGTCGGATCCTGATTTGCAAGTAACCTCGATGATTATAGCAAGCTCCACGCTTGAATATGTATATAATAATGCGACTCGGCGACGATGTAACGCGATTACTATCGAGAAATTCATTTTGCAATACTGCGCGATGAGTCGCAATTTCATCGTTGTCAATGAAGACATTTTCGCAAAAACAATCTCCTATTTTCTTTTTCTTCTATTCCTTCTACAAGCTATTCGATATTAATGTATACGTTGGAGTTATGAGATTATTACAATGTATTATATAATATATACAATTATATTACAATGTATTAATTATTGTTTATTTTGCAGATTGAATCATCTTTTATAAACACACCTTCAAATCTTTCACAAACCTGTAAGACATGAGTTTATCGGATTTTACACAGCAAAAAGTTACTTTTTATTTCTCCATTGGTGGAGGACTAATATGCAGACAAGTTGTACTCGTAGCAAAAATCAAGAAGAATCAAGTTTCGATCCAATTTCAAAACCGCCTTCTTCGCCTCATTTCTGAATTCGAATCTCATTATGCTACACTACCAAGAGGAAGAGAGGAGAAAAGATAGGATTAGAATATAGAATAAACCGATTATATATACATACGTTTTCTAGCATCCCGCGTAGATCATCAAAAATAGTTTCAAAAGCGATTATCACTTTTTTAAAACCGGAAATGTTAATGATCTGCAACTGGTGACGGCATATTTGTAGAATGTGTTTTTTGCCAATACCAAAAATCGAAACAGTAGAATAATAAGAATAACAAATATAACAGATTTACCGTTTGTATAAAAAAAAAAAATGTTAGCAAGCGCTCGAATGTGCATTCAAGAATACAATCCGCGTTGGAATAGCGAACGAGCGAAAGTCCTCTTCCTTCTTCGTGTAGGTGCTCTCTGGTAGAAATACTCGGTAGTTTCTTATAGAATGATCACAGCTGTCTAATCCCGTACGCACTTTCGCACCGCACGCCGCAGTGGACATGTACAGCTCACGCATATGTAATGACACGATATGTATACTTGATGCATTATACGTTTTAAGAATTCGTGTATCACATGTATCCAATGTTACCTAGAATTGATATAAAAATATTCTTATAATTAGTTAATCAACGCATTAAAATATATTTCTCGCTCATTAAAATGTATTCAGATTGCATTTTCAACGAGTGAAAAGATGACAATTTTAACGCTATCTATATCTCGTAAAATTTACACATACATATATAATAATGATATACGTGTTTTTTTTTTAAGTGGATCGCATCCAGTCTCACTTAAAGTGCGTAAAACGGCTATCTTGGAAACCAACAATGTTTTACGAAGTTTCTTGAGAAAAAAGAAAAAATATTTGCACGAAGCGCGCATTTACGATTTGCCATCGAATTTCAAGAGCGATCAAGCGTATCTGAGAAATGTAGATTTGTTTGGATGACTATCTACTGGCATAATGAGATGAGAATAGTGAAAGTTTGTTGTATAGAATAAATGCTGAAGCTGAATCATGATTGCTGATCCATCAGCAGTGGTCTACCTTCATGGATCAAGGCAACCTATTTCTTATTCAACTTACTTCTAATGCTCATATAGTAATTATATAGAATCATCCAAAAAATTTAATATGACCTTGATATGACCTTAACAACGCTATCCAATATCTAATTAATATTCCTATCTTCTTTCCCTTTTAGAACCACAAACAATTTTTATCTACAAAGTTTTTTTCTAAAACTTACAGGTTTTGAAATATTACGGTGTGAAAATTATAATAAGACATTATATATATATAAGATTATATATATATATAAGTATTGTATAAGAAAAAAATGTAAAAAGTGAAATTTACAAATTTTGTTTTTTAAACTTGAGAAAAAGAATAAATAAGTAAATATATATACATTTTTTGTCAAATTTAAGAAACAAAATCTGCAAATTTTGCTTTTAAAATTGTTTTTTTTTTCAGAAATCGCAAATCACGCTGTTCATTCGCATGTAGTACACATTTTAGAAAGCGACTGATGCTGCAAAAAAATTACGATGACATGTCACCTTGTTTGTGAAAAATGTCCGTGAAATATAAAGATGTTGGGTTGACATATTCGTACGTACAAATATACATACATATTGCTGATAATATTAATGTGTAACAAATACAGTTAGCGTTATGAAGAGATCGATTATTAACATTGAAACAAGTGAGATTCAGTGAATCTAGGAACGTGCCCGTTTCAAGAGAGCAAAAGTCAATTCTCGAAAACGAATGACAAGCATGGGATTTTTATCATTAATATCAATTTAAAATGTAAACTATGTGGCAAATTAAAAAATTTAAATAATTATAATTATAATTACATTATAATTTATATTTGTATATTTGGTGCGGAAGAAAATCTCATAGATTAATAAATTTTTAACTTGACACCATTGGCATGGCGTTGCAAAAACAGTATCTTTACGCAATAACGTCGCTTCTCTTGCTGCAATGTTGAGAAAAGGACAGGAGATGTGAGAACGAGGTTTCTGCAGAAAGTGCAATGAACAGCCTGATTATTATATTAAATTGCAATAATAAATTATTAGAGATATTTCTATTTGTATTAGAAACTATGTTGTTGTCTTCATCGAAAATCTTGCAGTTCAAAAAATAATAGTTTGATAACGCACTTAAATATATTTTATCTAATTATAAATAAATAAATAATTATAAATAAGAGGAAACATATCAACGAGAAAATCAAATATACGGATCTAAGGTATAGAGCGGTTCTAAGGTATTTCAGGAAACACAATCCCGAGGTAAAGAGAAGATTGTTACAGTTATCAGATGCGTCAAGAGCGATTACATCTTATTGTATGTCTGTGTAATCGCAGGTTTAGCGCAATAATTCCATACAAAGATCCGCCCAGTTTCTTATAAAAGATTTAGCGGTTGCTGATATTTCGTACTTTCACTCGAACACCTTGACCTGCGTACAATCGCATCACAATGCATAGATCTGCGTATAACAAGCTATACGTATATATATATATGTTCTGTTTATATAATTTTGCATTGCAAATCTTGAGCTTTTGTGGTGTGATCTAACTGAAATATATCATACATGAAATATCATATATCATATATACATCCTAAATACAAAAAAAAGGACCGTACGTATAAATATCGAATAAAATGCTTTCTCTTATGAAAAAATACAATTTAAATTAAGTTAATACCAAATAAATTCGCATAGAAATATGGTGCTAGAAAAGTATACAATATATGCAATGAAATAACTTTCTACATTTGTAAATATAATAAAAAAAAAGAAATAAAAAAATGCCTGAAATAAAGAAAGAAAACAAGAAATAATGTCAATAAAAAAATAAATCGATATAAAAGCATATAAGAAATAAAGAATATATAATAATTGTAATTAATTAATAGAATTATAAAATTAAAGAGTTAGAGGAACTCAAAAATGATAGACTCAATAATAAATAAAAACTAAAGCTACAATTGGAGACCGGAGTTAGTTTTTTATATGTTGAATGTAAATCCGCAAAATATTTTGTCAGATTAAAAAAAAAAAAAAGTTGAAACACTCAAGCAATGCGTTTCTAGTATTTTTGAAAATTTGTAGCAGAATCCAACGTGCAAGGGACTTTAAACAGAGTTCAAATAAAAGAATGAACAATGTATTTTAATATAAAAGTATCGAATCTCAGGTGCGCTTTGTTTTTATGGGTAAATGTAGTCTTGCATTGTGTCTGTTTGTTCACGGTTTTTGTGCGTTGAATCTAAATTTGTAAGGCAAAATGATTTATCACATCAGGTCTTTGAGAAAAATGGAATTGGAATTCTTCCCAAAAATTTTTATCACTTCTGAAAATGTATAAATGTAAGTGCGACTATATTTATCCCTAAAAACAAAGCGCGCCTGAGATTTGATGGTATCTGCGGTGAAAGATTCGATATTTTTATATTAAAGTACATTGTTCCAGCTTTCATTTGTGCCTTGTTTGAAGTCTCTTACACATCTTGTCATCAAACGGAAGGAAATATGAGAAGTATCATCAGGAAACTGATTTACAAGGAAAACTTTAGCCTAAGAATTTGGGCATTTCCAAAAATTAATTAAAAAAAATATAAGATATCTTGCTTAGGCACAGAAAAGAATCTTTCTTTGATATTTCTTCGTGCGTATGTGTGTGGTGTATGTTGTGTGCGTATGTACGCGCGCGAGTGCGTGTATTTAGTTTTCATCTTGTAATTTCTTCAGAGTCTACAAAACAGCGTATCAAAATTGGCATGACAGCTCTCGATATGTTGATTTTCATGCATAGAAAATAGCAAATCACCGTGTCCAAACGAACGGTAGGCAAATGAATGGAGTCCAAATAAACAGTATCTAAGTGAGCGGTGTCTAAGTAAATAATGCGTATTTTCTTACGTGTCCAAAAGCTACTAAAATTACCCAAAATTACTGTGTCCAATTGAATCGTGTGCAAAATCTCGAGTTCATTTGCACCGTGTCCAAATATATTGTGTCCAAGTGTACTGCTCCCCTGCAGGAGATACCCATGGACTGTGAGACTCTTCAATTACTCCCTGATTTTTCATTTCTTCAATAATCTTATTTACCTCCTGCCTCATAAAAATGCATCAAGGAACTTGTTTAATAGGACGAGAATCAATTAAATTTATTTTATGTTGTACAACATCACAATTTTCTCGGAGAAAACATTCTGAAATTCTAAAAGATAATTTACAAAAACATTTTTTTGCTTTTTATCTAAATTTCAAATATTTTCTTTATATAAATCTTCCAGTTTATAAGAAACCTCTGTTTCAAGATCCTCTATCCGCGCACATTCTAGTTCAACGAAATTACTTTCTTTCGAAGAATTTCCAATTTCCACGGATTCAAAAATTTTCTCTATTTCTATCTTTACAAGAAAATCGATCACTAATAAACATTCATCTTAAATTTTAGCTACAAAAATCTCCATTTCTTCGGAAAATGTCCCAAGATTAATCCTAATTCTAACTTTGATCTTAATCGGAACCTTCTCTCCTGTTGAATATCTAAAGAAACTATTCTCTACTGAAATTGTCTGTTTCGATTTTATTAATTAATCGTTCATTTATTATTAAAACATCCGAGTCTGTAATTTTAGCCTTATAAAGTTCATTATCAATTTTTCCACAATAACAAAAATAATTATTATTTTTATTAATCCTGCAAATGAACATTCTTGGTCCACTTCCCTATACATCTTCAGGAAATAAATATTTGTTAGTTATTGTTGATTGTTTCACAAAATGAGTAGAAGCTTTTCTTCTTAAAAATATAAAAGCAGCCACAGTAGCAGAAATCTTTGTTTAGCAAATAATTATTCATTATGATATTCCTGTTGAGTTATATATAACTAGGGAAAAAAATTTGAATCAAAATTGTTTCAGGAACTTATGAATTTGCTTGGAATTAAAAAAAAACAAGAACGTCAGCAGAGAACTATTTAGCGAAATTCGTTGAAGAGAAACAAAGGGATTGGAATCGATGGATTTCAACACTAAGAAAAAAAAGTTGTTTATTTAACTAAATGTGTACAACTGATTATTATTTCTTTTATTGAAATATTTAAGTATTTAAGTCAAATACGTCATGTTAAATTTAACATCGGCGCTCAATGCATGAAACGGAACGCAGCCATTGGCTGAGTTCGGAGAACCCGCTTTTAGCGTTAAAAGTGCTCTATCTTTGTTATTTATTGAAGTTGAACAAGGATAGAGCACGCTCATAGCGCTAAAAACGTGTTTCCCGAATCCAGCTATTGTATGAGAGCATAAGATTGTTTAAAAAATTCATTAACTACAACTTTTCGCACAATTACTCATTTAATCGATTATCAATTTATATTTTTGAAATATATTTGATATGTTCGTGATATATTCATGACGTACTAATAATACTAAAAGAAAGAAATGTTTGCCGCTTTATAGATAATTAAAAATCTATCAAACAATCAAGCAATCTTGAGTAACATGTGTACGTCAGCAAAAATTAGAAAATTAGATGAAATCGTGATAAATAAAATCGCAGCTGGAGAGATAATACAAAGGCCGGCAAACGCATTAAAAGAATTAATAGAGAATAGGTTAGTACAAGTTGCGGTTTACGTATTTTTCGTTACTATATTTATCAAATATTTGCTTTTGTCACAGTTTAGATGCCAAAGCAACAAATGTACAAATTACCACGAAGGAAGGAGGCTTAAAACTATTACAGGTATTTAACAGAATATATAATTTGTGTCAGAATATTTGTATAAAATAATTTCAATTTACTTTTAGATACAAGATAATGGTACAGGTATTCGAAAGGAAGACATGGACATTGTATGTGAAAGATTCACAACAAGCAAGTTACAAAAATTTGAAGACCTCAGTGCACTTACAACATTTGGATTTCGAGGAGAAGCTCTGGCTAGTATCAGCCATATAGCTCTTCTTACTATCACGACAAAAACAGCAGATGAAAAATGTGCCTACAAGTATAAAAATTTTAATTTGATTAAAATTATATTACAGAAAAAAGTAGTTTTCTTTATATATAGATATATTAAAATATAAATTATATTTGTTGCACAATATTACAGAGCATCATATATTAATAGCAAGCTAAAAGCACCTCCAGCACCTTGTGCTGGAAATCAAGGAACTATAATAACAATAGAAAATCTGTTTTATAATGTGGCAACTCGAAGGAAAGCTTTGTCAAATTCATCAGAAGAATTCAATAAGATTACAGAAATAGTCATGAAATATGCTGTGCATAATCCAACAATAGGATTTACATTAAAAAAACATGGCGAGTCAAGTGCACAGGTGAGATTTAAAAAAAATTTATTTATATATATATCTGAAAATATATATATGTTCAAAAAGGATATTTTAATAGATTATTCTGAACTATTTAAATATAATTGTTCTATTATATTATCAGGTTCGAACACCACATAATTCAACAAAGCAGAGTAACATAAGAATATTGTATGGCAATCCAATTGCTCGTGAATTATTAGAAGTTGAATTAGATGACAGTGCTTATAAGTTCAAGATGCAAGGTTTAGTGACAAATCCAAATTACACAAATAAACGAATGATAATGCTCCTATTTATCAACAATCGATTGGTTGATTCTTCTTGTAAGTCTAACCTTGTATCAATATTTTTTTTAACATTTATGTAAAATTTTTATGTTTAATATTCCAGCCATTCGTAAAATGTTAGAGGAAATATATTCTGTGTATCTGCCGAAAAAAGCTTATCCATGGTGTTATATATCTTTGAATATCAATCCGCAAAATATTGATGTTAATGTACATCCAACAAAACACGAAGTTAAGTTTCTTCATGAAGATGCAATAATCGAAAAAATGAAATTTGCTTTAGATGAAAGATTGGCTGGTAACAGTGCATCTAGAACATTTTATTTGCAAGCCAGATTACCAAAAACAGACATTACCAACGAAGTCCTAGAAGAAGTTTTGCCAGAATATAGCAAAGAAAATCCAGATAAATCGAAAAAAGTCCATGCTAGAGAAATGATCAGAACAGATTCGTCCGATCAAAAATTGGATAAATTTAATTTCACCATACATACTCCTGTCAAACATGATAACAATATTCTCATAGAAAAATCGACTCGTAATGTAGAATCTAAATCTCTCAATACTGAAATTTTAGAAAAGAATATATCTCATATTACTGTGGAAAATTCATTTGTTGATGATAAATGTCAAGAGAAAGATTCGAATTTAAATATTACAGAACATAATTCTATATCATTATATAGAAAAGAGATTCATAATGAAAAGACTCCAATTAGTAGTTCAACACATTGGAGTGATGTCTCAGATATTAGAACTACAATCTCATCAGAATCGCAAAACACTTGTAATCCAAGTACATCCACACAAAGAGACAAGTCGGATAATATTCATTCAGGGAATACTATGTACAATATTACAGAATTTTTAAATGACTTAAACGAAACAATGGATGAATCTATGGAAGATAATTCTAGAGACATTATAGCTGATAAAGCTCGTAAGCAAGTGTATCAATGCTTCGGTAATAAGGATATTATCGACGATAGAAAAAAAAATTTAGAAGAAGATGAACAAAATACATTGCAAAATGATAATAATAAGAAAGAAAATCAAGATTCAATGTCTAATACAAATCAGTCTGAAAGTGTATTATCAATTGAGGAGACTTCTGTTGATAAATCTCCAAAATGTGCATTACAGTTTAAGTCATATTCTGTAAATAATTTTAGACATGAGGTAAAATTGACTAGTATTTTAAAATTACGCAAGGAAGTTGAAGACAAATGTCACGAAGGATTAAAAAATATTCTCGCCAATTTGACATTTGTTGGCTGCATTGATCAAACTTCGGCTTTGATACAAAGTGGAGTGAATTTGTATATATGCAATACAAGAAAATTAACGTAAAATAATTATTTCATATCAATATACAATATATATATGATATACATATGATATTTAAGAAATTATACATAAGTTTATTTAAAATTAACTTTGAGATATCTATATATGTGTTTATGTTTTAGGGAGGAGCTTTTTTACCAAATCATGCTTTATGATTTTGCAAATTTTGGTGTCATCAAATTCTCAGTTGGTATTTTAGATGAAATAAAATAAAAATTTGTTTTATAAGTAACATCAAGTTTATATAAATTTTAGGAAAGGCTATCGCTATTTGATTTAGCAATGATTGCTTTAGATTCAGGAGAAACTGGGTGGACAGAAGAGGATGGGCCAAAAGATGAATTGGCAGCAAGGGTAAAGGAATTGCTTTTGGAAAAAGCAGACATGATGAACGAATATTTTTCAATTGTTTTGGATAAAGTGGGAAATTTAAGATCATTGCCTGTATTATTAGGTATGTATCGGGTAATTAATTACAATTTGTCTTTTTTCCAATTTATTTTTATAATTAATATCAGGTAACATTATATATATATATATATATATATATTCCCAAATAATCCCAGAGAAATAAATTGTATATGCTATTTATAATATTTCAGATAAATATTTTCCATATGAAGCAGAAATTCCATTATATATAATGCGATTAGCTATTGAAGTTGATTGGAGAAAGGAACAAATGTGTTTTCAGAATATCTGTCGTGAAACAGCAAAATTTTACAGCTACATAAATCCAAAGCCTGAGGCACACAATTGGAAATATATTACTGAACATGTTTTATATTCAGCGATTAAAGAGAGTTTACTTCCACCAAAACATTTCGCTCACGATTCAACAATATTACAAATAGCTAGTTTGCCTGATTTGTATAAAGTATTTGAAAGATGTTAAAATATATACTATTTATAACCATACAAAAATGTCTATAATTTGCTATTAATGGGCAATCATATGAGATAATCACTGAATCGAGATAAAATGAAATCTGATATTAACTATAAGTGTTTCAAACATTATATTATAATTGTATATTTATAACTTATATTTTTGCGATATCAGTATTTTATATCAAGATATATTATAGATGAATAAATATATACATCATTACTTTGTCATATAAAATTTGCATAATATTTATCATTACTCTCTAGCATTTAATTAGCTGTGCAATTGACAAAAAGAATAATGTAAAATAATGTTCTTAAAAAAGAATTTTTTTATATGTAGATATATTACAACATAGCAAGAATGTAAAGAAAACATATATTTTCTTTGCTACTCCTTGTACAGTTTGTGGAATATTAACATAATATTGCCTTCTATTTTATAGCTTAAATAAATGTAAAAAAAAAAAAGAAAATTATACAATTTACACTAACATTTTATATTGGGCTTTATGTACTTTAAAAATTCGTGAAGCATAGAAAATGAATATTTTTTATCTACCATTAGAGTAAATAATTATCCTTTAGCGACACCTACTAATGCTGGTCTTACTATTCTTTCATGCAATTTGTATCCTATTTTTGATACAACTACGATTGTTCCAGGCTCTTTGCCTTCAACTTCCTGAAATTTTTTTCCATTATTCTAAAATGTATTATATAATTATTTTATCAACATTTTATAAATCTTACTTGTTGAAATAATGCTTCATGTTCATTAGGATTAAATTTTTCGTTTATTGGATTTATTGAAATTAGGCCATGTTTCTTGAAAACCTAAAATAGAATAAAAGAATAATGATATTAACAAATAAGACAACATATGTAATTATTATATATACTTGTATTGAAAAATATGTTGCTAAAGCATATCTTACTTTATGTAGTTGGGCTTCTGTCATGATTAGTCCTTCATATAAACTTTTTAAATGTGGATTCTTCTCTGTTATTTCAGCCTTCGGTACACTCTCGGTAGCTTTTCCCAATATATCTGCTACATCTAAAAGATCTTTACAGAAATTCTGGATACCGAAAAGCTTGGCATCATTAATCTGTTTGGTAAGTCTAACTCGGATATTTTCTCCTTCAGCCAATGCCCTCTTATATTTATCTTCAAGAGCATCTTTAGATTCTTTAAGTTTAGCAAGCTCTTTATTGATGAGTTCAAGTTCTGTTTTAATTTTTTCTGTAGTTTCTTGTTCTGGAGGTATATTAGCAGCATCTGATTTTTTCTCTTCCGTTATTGTACCATAATATTGTCTTTGCCAAGAAAATGTGGAAGATATTTGTGGCAACCTATAATTTTACGTTTAATCCATATAACAAAATAAAATTCAACAATTTTGTAACAATTTAATATAACTATACAATAAAAAATTACTGCTAATAATTATTTAATCAATTTTTTAAAACATAATAGATATTTATTTATCAAAAAGATTTAGAAATTTTTATTCAAAATCTATTCTATTCAAAATCAGGTATACATGTTTCAAAATATAATGTAACTGATCAAAAAAAAATTGTCTATATTTATTTTAACCTAAAAATATTTAGATATTATAATAGAAATAGTGAATATATTTTTTATTTTATTGAATTATTAAATAATAAAAAGCTTTAAAATATAAAATTTTTAGCTTCTGTTGAACTAGATATGAGATTACACCAAGATAAAAGAAGTATATTTGAAATTGCTAGATATTTCAAGAAAATTAAATAAATTAAGTATTGTTTAGTAATAATTGATGAGAATTATATTGCATATATTATTAAAAAAATGTAATAGAGAATAAATAATACGTAGCATAGTATCTATAATAATTAACCTCAACATGTGCAGTTCCGCAATGAGTATTCAGTTGCAATTCATGCCAACAAAAAAAATAACAATATTATACCTGTGTAAACCACTCTTATTTATTTGATATAAATTATCAATTGTCAGGCGACTAAATCGCATTGCAGCTGGTATAACGATTGATGTCATGATTCACTCGCACGACTCGACAAAATCCCGAGGAACGGATGATGAAACACGACGATCGACAACAATCATCGATCATGTGGTCTAAAAAAGATTCTTATATCCAAAATCATCTTAACCTCTTCACTGTCAGTGATGCATATATGTAATCTCCGTATACTTAGCAGACAAATTTGGTATTTTTTATTTTTTATTGCAACCGTTTGGGAATCACTTGGGCAAATTTAGGAATATATTCTCATAGTTTAGGAGATAATAATTAGTTTATAATAAATAATTAATTGAGCGTATAGTTAGCAGACATAAATTTTAAAAAATTCTTTTTTTATTTTAATCAACGTGAAATCACCTCCGTATACTTACCAGACAAATTTAATATTTCTTATTTTTTATTATTGCAATCATTTCGGAATCACTTGGGCAAATTTAGAAATATAATTCTCTTAGTTTGGGAAATAATAATTTATTTATAATAAATGAAAATTAATTGAGCATATAGCAGACATAATTTAAAAAACAAATTTTTTTTATTTTAATCAACGTGAAATCATTTGGAAACGCATCTATAATGTTTTTAACGTTTAAGACACAATAGTTTATTTTATAATAATTAATTTTCTATCAGGGAGTCGATGTAAATTTTTCCCTAGGAAACCATAGACATAGACTGTGCATTTGATTATACCGATGTACAAACTTTAGAAGGAAACAACATGCTTTCACAGGCTTGTGTCTCTGTCTATCAATATAATGGGGAAGAAATTCAATATGGCTGCGACATACTACTTATCTTTTTCTCTCTATATTGGAAAGAAAAAGATAAACTCTTAACTAGTGCAGCCAGTTCAACTAAAACGAACAGACCTATATACCGGAGCGTCTAGAGAATAAAAGTTAGCAGTCTAGTATCTTATAGGTGTCTGTGGAATAGCACCCTCTAAATCCTGTAAACGCCAGTGATGATGTATCTATATACTACACATTGCCGGATATACGCCCGCGGGTGTAGTTGTTGTTGCATAGTTCACACTAGTCCTAAATAGTCCGTGACTATGTAAAGTTTGTCTATGGTTCTCTCCGTGCTCTGGTGCTGGTGCGCAGTGACCGCGCGTAATCGTATCAGATCGGAACTAGGAGGGTATCGTCAACACGGAGATACTGAAAGCTTGCAACGTCGCCTTCGTCTCGAACTGCCTCCTGGAAGTACAGAAAGAGAAGCCTCCCGCCCATTCAGCAGGAGATTAATCACGCATTGCTTTCGTTGCCGCGCTCGTGAAGCGTCGTTATCGTTATCATCATCGTCGTCGTCGTCGTCGTTGTCGTCATCGTCGTCATCTTCGTCGTCATCGTCATCGTCATCGTCATCGTCATCGTCGTCGGTGAAACGTCGTCCGTGGTCAACCGCGGGGATCCTAGCGGCTGGTGGTTATGTATCTCGCGTCATCGTTGCGCGTCCCGATCAGGATGATCGAGCCGCACGACCATCGTCGCCTCGCGGCGAGATAAATCGTGCCCGCCAGCTAATCCGATTTGAAACTTGGAACCGCGAATATTTATTCGCAGACTCCGGTCGGTGATCTCGGCGTGCTCGGCGAGCTATGCGAGCTCGCGAATGCGCCACGCTCGCGCGCGCCTGCCGGGACTACCGCTACGAGTGTCATTCACCGTTGACGCGCATCCCGGTGCTTTGAGATACGGGCTCTGCACTCACATACGCGTACCGCACACACACGTACACATTATATATCTACACATATATGTATATATATGTATATATATATATATATATGTATATACTCATACTACTGGGCGGCGGAAGTGTTTTGCTCGATCCTCCTCGTCGCGCGCGCAGTCTATACGCTCTACGGGAGTCTTTAGATTGTCTCTCTCGCTCTCGCTCTCCTCCCTCGCCACTGCTACTGCGGCGCCGGCCTACCGAGGAAGGCGATCCGCGCTCATCCCGTTTCTGCGATTTGACTCTTGAACATCGACCAACGTCAAGCTTCCGTGTCCCGCCCTGGACACACTGATTCGTCCGATTCGCCCGCCACACGACGGGTTATGTTTCCTACTTTCATCGGGATCCTAGGTGAGTCAACATACAGAAGACTGTACACTGATAAAAGTCGCGTAGTCCGATATCTATTTTTTTCTTTTATTTTTTTTGTTTGCTTCAATATAAGAGTGAAATAGTGTCAATTGAAGTAGCAATGAAAGTTGAAATAATGTCAGGTTCTTTTTTTTTTTTTTGTAGCAGCAGATATAATTTCTGTGATCCTTCCTCTCTAGATATAGAACCAGATTCTTTTACTTTTGTATTCTATTTATTACAATTCTGACTTTTTAATGTTTAAGCTGAAGGAGGTACAATTGCGCAGTGCTCTTCATGTTTGTGAGCTTTATTGAAAGTGTAAATAGTGTCAATTAGAAATTGATTCTTTATTAAAGGAGAGATTTCTTTTTTAAAGCTTTACAATTTTGATTATTAGCAAGTTGAGTAGTTTTGATATGTTTAAAGTTGTACGAAAAATAAATAAAGGAAATTGTCTTTATTGCATAATTAAAATTTTTATTATACCTTTATCTCTATGTATCATTTACATTTAAAATCGATGAAATGTTTGTGTATATGAAGATATATGTGAAATGAATACAACAGAAAATGATGTAATGAACATTATCATAAATAGATGATATTATAAAAACATGATTGTGGTTGTACAAACAAACCGAGCAATGTTGTAAATATGTAAAAGAATTATAGAAATATTTAGAAAGAGAGAAAAAGGGAAAGGTTTAATCATAATCATTTTCATTTTATAAAGAACATCACTTGGATTTATAATTTAAAATATATTTTTTATTCTTTTTCTTTTCTCATTCTTTTTCTTTGATAATTATATTTAACTAAAAATATATTTAAATAAAAAGAGCATATATAAATATTCAAAAAGAAAATTATTTTTGAAAAAAATATTTAAACAGAAAATATCTGAAATTAAAATTTATTATTAATATACTTGCTTTCTTATGAAATAATTTTAAGATTTTAAATAGTTTTATTTATAATTTTTAAATAGCCAATATACAACATTATACATAATTATATTGATTATTTTCAAACAGAAATGGTAGAAATAAAATTAAGAAACTTTTTTTTTTAATCAGTCTTATTTTTTTAGACATTCAATCGTGGTGGGAGGTGCCAAGTATAGCACATTTTTGCTCATTATTTAGAGCTGCCTTCAATCTTCTGGATTTTGATATTGAGGTATCTAACTAATAAAATGCTAACTCCCTCTTATGAGTAAGCATATAAGGCATGTATATAAGGCCTATTTAGTATACCGCTTCAGTATTATTTATATAACAAAATAGCTTCCATTGTTTCTGTTTTTACTGTTTTTTATTTATCTGGCTTATATATATCTTTTTTCTTTCTTTTCTCACTTTTTTTTTATTTTAAATATTATATAAGAAAATATGTATCGATATATTAAAGTTTGTTAAATTATAGGATTTAGAAGAAGCTTTATTAACGGACGGAGATACCGAAGGACGATTGCTTCAGGAACTAATAGTGAAGTTATTAGAAGGTTGCTTGCCAAATGACACTCGCAATGATATCTCTACTTTTAATTATCAGATGTTTCTGCGTAGACTTTTCCGAAAAAAGTGTCAAGTATGTATTACTCAGTCTTACCTTGCAATGTAAAGTTTTCAATTACAATATTGACAATAAAACTAAAACACATGTTTTTGCATATTTATACAGGAATACAAATGCGAAAATCCTTTCAATACGGACGTAGATTTTGAATTATTACCGCTTCGTCAAAAAGTAAAAATATTACGCGCGCTCTGCGATTTTAGGCTAGACGCCGAAGACGTAGTATGTATTTAAGCAGTATGAAATATTTTTTATGCATGAGCGATTTTGTATGCAATTTCTTGATAATGTAATCAACAACAGGAGCAATCATTAAGTAACTTGGACTCGGATAGCCTGCGAGTCGAACCTTTGGGACATGATCGTAAGAATTCTGCCTATTGGTACTTCTACGGCACTCGATTGTACCGGGAGGATTACATTAATACTTCTAACAGTGCCTCACACAAGCAGAAAAGTAAGCCAAAGGATAAAAAACGTAAAAAACGACGGAACAGAGTGGCGAAAGAGGAAGAGGAAGAGAAGGAGGAAGCTAGTTTAATAGACAGCGAAAACAAGGGACGAGAGAGCGTTTGGCAAGTTGTGTGTTTTACTCAACAAGATTGGAGCAGACTAGTCGAAAAATTTCGTGATTCGGTAATAATTATTCTTGCCCTAAAAAAAAAGTGTGTTGTGCAATTTTTTATTGTAGAATTTAAAATAAAGTTATCGAGATTTTATATTCCCAGGAATACGATACCGAACGCAAACTTTATCGTACATTGTCCGAGGATTTTATGCCGGAAATACCCAAATTGTTTGATCTGAAAGAGAAACAGCAGCGGCGTAAACTATTACAACGTAATAGCTCGCGAGTGCTTCGTAGTCAAGAGCCGACGACACATATGGACGCAGTCATGGTCAGATCTAAGATTAAGACTAAAACAAACAAAGGGACTAAAAAGGGGTCGCAACGAAGTTCAAAAATTACTTACATTAAGGAAGATTCTTCTCCGCCATTACCGACACCGCCAATTCAGAAGAAAGGACGACAGACAAATAATTCTTTAGCATCAGCTGTCGGCCAAATCGTAATTCATACCAGGGATGAAGTGGAAGATTTGGAGAAGAAAAAGGGTATCAGCAATCAAGGCGATGGTAATTATGTATCTTGTAATTATGGATATAAATATGGTTATTCGTTCAGAATCGAAGAAGAAGAACGATGTGTCGGAATGCACAAAGTTCTCGAAAGTATTAAAGATCATGTGGATGCCTGGCCATTTATTGATCCCGTGGACGAAGAATATGCGCCAAGGTATTTAGAGTTATATATATATATATATATATGTATGTATGTATGTATATTAAAAGAAAATTAATATTTATCTAATGTATTAAGCTATTATAATGTAAATAATTTTTGTAGGTATTACAGTGTCGTACGCAAACCTATGGATCTTAGCACTATGGAAGAGAAATTAGAAGGAGGCTCGTACAAAAGTTTAAGTCAATTTAAACACGATTTCCGGCTTATCGTTGACAACTGTAGGCAGTACAATGGTTCTGATAACGGTTTGTAATTTTTTTGGTGTAATTTATATGTACATTTTACTTAAATTTATATATATGTCTATTATACGTTTATTCTAATAATTTTATTTTATTTACATGTTGATAAATTGTTATAATACACTTTTATGTATTATACTAATATATATATATATATATATATATATATATATATGTTTATATATATTTTAGAATATACGGAAATGGCGATTAATCTTAAGGAAGCTTTCGATAAAGCCGTGAGTCGGTATTTGGAATCAGAGACATCCAGCGATGAGGATCCTACATCTCCTCGATCATTAGCCGGAACGCCTACGTCTCCGTCGTATCCTCCGCATCATTTATCTTCTTCGCATCATAACACACGTAAACGTTCGAAGAAATCAACCAAAAAGTCCAAATCGTATAAACTCGAGAGTAGAACAAAGTCTAAGACTAACGAGAAAGTGGATGAAGATGAAAAGAGGAATAAAAGTATTAAGGTTGCAAAGAAAAAAAGAGGGAAAAAGAAGGATAAGAAAGTGAGAGAAGAATTAGATGAAGATGAGGAAGAACAAGAAGATCAAGAGAATGAAGGTGCAATATCCGGAACTAGTATTGTAACTTTGAAAAGAAGAAAAAACGCCGATGTAAATAATTTACTTAAAATCAAAAAGCTACCTAAAGAATCAGAAGAATTGAAAACGTCAAATAAGAAAGGGAGCAAAGAGCGACATCAATCGAAAAAGAACTCGGAAATTGTACGATCAGTGAAAGAAATGAAAGAAAACAAAAAGCGGAAAGAGGACTTTGAGGAAGATTATGAATCTCCAGTAAAAAGCAAAAGTAGAAAAATAGAAAAGAAAGAACTTGAGGAAACCGGAATATTGACAGATAATACTAAAAAGAGTAAATTAAAAAAGATTGAAATAGAAGAAAGTGACAGAGTATTTGAGGAAGATAAGAAACAATCTTCCCGTGTCAAAATGAAAAAGAATCGTAAGAAAGAGCAAACGAATTCAAAGACTGTAACAAAGGCTGATGAAAAATCCGACAAGATTCATACAAAGCAAAAAGATAAAAAATTAAAACAAAAAAAGAATCAAGAATTAAAGAACGGAGAATTAAAAAAACAAACAGATTCCAAAGATATAGGATTAGAAAGCACTTTAGATTCGAAGCATACTCACGTCTCTAAAAAGCTCTCTACGTTAATCGGTAATAAAGACGTGGATTCGCTTGATAGTTTAAAAGATAAAATAAGCGATAGAAAACGTGAAGAAAAACTGAAAAACGAAAAAGAGAAGCAGAGAAAAACAGTAAAAAGCAACACCCTCACATATTCAATAAAAGTGCCTTCAATCAGTAATATTTTCCACGATTGTGACAGAGATAGTGCTAAACAATCAAAATCGAAAAAAGGTACGAAGGAAGATAAGACAGTGGATGCAGACATAATTAAAAAACAAGAATCTGAAATCAATGAAAATAAGAAAGCTCATGTTAAACATACCAAAGGAATGGAAGAGAATTCTACAATTCAAGCATTAAATCAAGCAACAGAGAAAACACTTCATGTAAGCTTACAAAAAATATCATTTTTTAAATTTTTTATTGGAAAATAATAATATAGGATGTCCCTTCGAAAGTGCCCACCTCCTTTTATCTTTTAAATTGGAAATACTGTGCTCGGAATGCTATTGATATCTGAAATAACGTCTACAATCCCTCTATTACCGTTCGAGGCTCGATCGAGAGCTCGTCGATCAAGTGTGTAACGCTATTCCTTAGGAGAGTTCCTATATAAAAAATATCCTATATGCTGGAATCATAACTGCTAAATCGTCATTAAAATTTTCCTTGCCAGATAATTTTTATTTTCAGAAATAATTAAGTATCAAAGTTTCTATTGTTAATATATTATAATATATTATATATGTAATCTATTATACATGTATGTATTATATATGTTATAATAATATATTTTAGATAGTAATTTATAATTATTAAAATTTTGATATAGCTATCCACTAGTGGAGTAGGCCTGGGAAAACCGTTTTAAAAAAAAACGCATCGACAATAGTAATACTTCATCGGTGATGTGCTAAAGTTATTATTAAAATTATAATTATAATTATAATTATTGTATATTACCACCTAAAATATATCATACATACATACACACACACACACACACAATGTGTTCGAAAAGTTTCAGACCACTTATTTTTCTCGGAAAATACGCATCGGACAAAAAAATGTTTGGAACAAAAGTTTAATATTTTTTAGGGAGCTATTCAACTTCGTAAAAGTTAGCCGTCTCCCTCACCCCCCCTTAGGGGGGATGATTCGAAGAAAATGTTTTAGACAAAAGATTATTATTTTTGAAATTAAAATCAGAATATGCAATAAAAAAGATGGGTTCCCATTTAAAATTTCAAAGTTACCCTCCTCTCTCCCTAAGAGAGATGAGGGGGAGGATCAACTTTTACGGAGTTGAATAGCTCCCTAAAAAATATTAAACTTTTGTTCCAAACATTTTTTTGTCCGATGCATATTTTCCGAGAAAAACAGATGATCCGGGACTTTTCGAACCCATTATACACACACACACACACACACATATATATATATATATGTATATATATATATATATATAGGGTGTCCCAAATTAATGGGGACAAAACTCGTGTGCAGATAGAGCGGATCAAGTAGAAAAGTTCTTTATCATTTTTTTTTTTATATAACGCTTAAATAAAAGAATTATTATTGAGTAAAGTCTGGTCAATCATCGCTGGTCTTTAGCCGGGCGCATGTTGATGAGCCGCGCACCTAGTAGTGTGCGCTCAGCTGTCACAGCGTGTGTGCATGTGTAATAAAAATAGAAAAAATAATATTAATAATAGAAATTTTAATATTTAATTATTTATAGAAATAAATGTTATGCAGCAAGGAAAATTTTAATGACAATTTAACGAAAGACATGATCCAAGCATATTTTTTATATAGCAACTCTTCTGAGGCAGAGCGTTACATGCGCGATCGGGTGGCTCAGCTTTTGAGCCTTGAACGTAGTAAGAGAATTAAAAACGTTGCCTCAAAAATCAGCCGGAGAAGAGCACCATTCTTGAGCACAGTTTTAAATTAAAAGAAATCGATAAATGTATATTAAATTAAATGATTCAAACTGAACTCTATTTTGAGCACAGTAGTTGTTTATAAAAATTATCTGTATTAACGAACGGAGAGGTATACATAATTTTTTTATAACAATGTGAATATTTCGACTATAAAAATAAAAATTGTAACGTTTTTTTAAATGAATACAACGATATATAATATTAATGTAAATAATTTACATATATGAGTTTCATCGGCTTAAAATATCACAGGCGACATTTATCTTTTTATTTTCGGCCCTGCCATAAAGTCAACTTTTGATTCGTGCGTTAGAGATTGACGTATGTCATGTTGTCATTTGATCATAATACTCGGGTCAGAAGTTGCCATATCGCAGGGCTGAAATGAAAAGATAGACATTGCCCATGATATTTTTAATCGATAAAATTCGTATAATGTGTAAAATATAATATTAAAACATACACTGTTTTATTTATTTCAAATAGTGCTATCACTTTTATTTTGTCGAAATATTCACATTGTCATAATAAAATTATTTTGTTAATATAATAAGCAACTATTATGCTCACAATAGAGTTTACTTTGAATCATTTAATTCAATATATATTTGTTATGGTTTATCTTTTTTAATTTAAAAGATAAAAAGGTGGCCATACTTTTGGTAGGACACACTATACATACAATGCAGAATATTAGGATATTAACACTATATGTATAAAATATTGAGAGATTGAATTTTGAAGAGAGATTGATATTTTGAAAAAGATAGGGAAATTTTCATGAACGTGTGTGCGTACGTTCGCACGCGTGTGTACATGTATGTTTGTATAGAGATACTAATAATTTTGAAGTTTAAAAATACTTTTTAACTATATATATATATATATATATATATATAATTTTTTAATATATATATATGTTAATAACTTATTGTGTAAAATATTTTATTTATATATCTGCTATAGAATATTCATATATTTTGATAATTTTTTGATAAACATGTTAATTCTAAAAAATTCATAATAACAAATTACGTTTTTGCGTTTATTCATTTTATTTATATCTTGCATATTCATATATGCATATTGATTTGGCTATTGCGTACGACAGGATATCAACAAATGGCTTGACGACGCGCCTAAGCTTTGTGGATTCTCCTCCGGCAATGATTCTCCAGTATCTCACATTCCTCCAATCGAGTCTGGTCGATCAAAGGTAGAGATTGCTACACGTAAGAGACCGAGCTCCATCAAAATATTTGGTCCTCATGGATCGAGTCGACCAAAGAAGATACAGCGAACGATCGATCGTTTGCAACCCGGAAAAAGTAAAGGAAATTTACTTTTGAAGAAACCGCTTAATTTACCCAACATCAATGCCAATGACACTGCGGCACACGCCGCTAATGATAACGATCAATCGAGTAAGGATCTCGATGAGGAACCGAAGCTCAGTTTAGGTACTGTGTTAAAGAATGTCGATTCCATACATTTAATCTGCAAAAGTTTGGTATCGTCGCCTAATCTTTCAAACGATGATGAGGAAGAGGATCATGCTCTTACTCCATCTAATGTTAAAGAGGAAAATACATTGGGCATTAAGTGTACGAAGATATCAAGCGCAGCGGAGGATAAAGAAACGATTCAACCCAAGAATACGGAGGAAGCGCAGAAACCAAAGTCCGCTACGCCGAATTTGAGTGCCTGGTTTAAAGCCTTTGGAGCGCCAAAATCAAAAAAGAAAGATGAGGAAGTGGAAGAGACCGCGCCGACAAAAAAAGATGGTGATCTACAGGAAGTGTTTTGCGGCAGGCAACGACGATTGAGTACCGGCGGTAGTAGCGTCAGTGAATCGGTGTCTAGTTTCTCTCAGGAATCGCCACCGATGATTCCACGCGCGGCTCGTTCGCCGCAATGTCAGCCCGCGATGACACCAACCGAGCCAATAAGAGGCGCGGGATTTTATCAAGACGCACTATCAACCGGAAGCAGTCCTTATAATAGTCCTTATTACGCGACGCCACCGAGATATAGCGCGCAATTGCCACCTACGCCATCGCCGCAGAATCCCCATCCTTTGTCACCGGCCTATCCATCATCCTATGAGCAACAATCACCCGTCTATCCTCAGGTACACGCACAGCCGCCGTATCAGAAAACCTCGCCTCAAGAAAATAACGAAACATATTCGCAAATGTCGCCGCAACGTTTTCCACAACAGTTACCTGCCAACAATCAAAATCAATCTCCCGTCTATCCGCAACATTCTCCGCAACCGATGCAATCGGTTTATCCTCAACCATCAGATCGGACGCCGCCGTCGAATTACTCGCAACCTTCGCCACAACAACCGCCTACGCAGAATTATTCGCAACCATCTCCGCAACAAAATGCGGTTGCTAATTATTCTCAGTCTTCTCCTCAAGCAATCGTCAATTATCAAGTTTCTCCGCAGCAGCATTCACCTTTCCCGCAATCCTCTCCTCAAACACCGCCGAATTACTCGCAACCCTCCCCGCAGCAACAGCAACAGCACTCTCCGTACGCTCAATCCTCTCCTCAATCCGCTGGATATGGTCGCCTCTCACCGCAGCCGCCACCCGCGAACTATTCTCAATCCTCGCCTCAACCACCTAGCGGTTATTTGCAGCCATCTCCTCAACCGCCAAATTTTTCCCCTCAGTCATCGTCGCAAACACGCTCCGCCAGCTATTCGCAACCATCACCTTCGCAACCATTAAACTCCTCGTACCCGATTCCTCCGCAACTCGATCGAAGCTACTCGCAATCGTCACATCAACAACAACAAATGCAGACTTTCCCCCAGCATGCTTCGCCGCAAACGCAAACGTCTTCGTTTTCTGAACAATCACCGCAGAATAGCCCGTACTCGCAAACGTCACCGCAATCATTGACCAATTACTCGCACCAATCGTCCCCGCAACAACCGCCAACATACTCGCATCCGCTACACTCGCCACAGACACCGCCGAATTACTCACAGCTTTCGCCGCAACAAACACCTGGTACAGCGACGGCAGCCAACTACTCACAACCGTCGCCGCAACAGTCTCGCAGTTACCCGCAATCTTCGCCTCAACGAAAGCCTACGTGCAATCCAGCAACACCGTCACAACAATCGCCCAATTACTCGCAACCTTCTCCTCAACAAACGGCCAATTGTTCTCAGCTTCACCCGAAAAATTCGGATGAATATCCTGCGGCTACGGCACCACCTGCTTCTTATCCTCAGGATTTTAAGCAAAATCCCACGTATGTCCAGCAATCACCTACGATATCGTCGTCCGTGAATGAATCTGATCATCGGACGGAATATCTAAAATCTAACGCTACCGAAAAACCGGCAACGGGTGATCAACAGAGGAATTTTCCCGTTCAATCGGAATCGTTGAATCTAAATGCAGCAAATCATCAGATCTATCAATCACCAGGTCAATATCCGCCAACATATCCAAATAGTTTCTCTAACGTTGAGCTTCAGAGATCTGTCTCGCGACACAGCGGCAGTCAGCAACAAACGCAACAGCAATCAACGCCGCAAGAATCGCGGCCCGGTTTTATGGAGATCCAGCCACGCGGTGGCTACCTTGGCAAAACAACACCGTCCAACAACAGCGGGGAACAATTACCCGCGCCCTCGCCGAATCAGTTGCGGGCATTCCAGGAGAACTTGACAACGGCCCATGAGTCACTCTATCCGAGTGGTTTCCAGTCTGGTTACCCATTACCGCCACCGAATTCACGACCGGTGTATCCTAGTCCGCATTATTTCGATGCCGGCTCGAAATCCGCTGGCGGCGGCGGCGGTACGTCTGGTAGTCCCACTGGCAATCCACCAATGAAGAAACGCGTGTACGAATCGCCGTCTAATGGTGACGCATCCAGTTCGCGCGGTTTATCGCAGGAGAGCGCGACGGCACGTCCGAGTCAGGAACAGTTTCCGAGTTTCGATCCGATGATGACTCTACCTCAATCGGAGATCTCCGTTTCAGTCAGTCAATATGATGGCACACCGACCTTCGTCAGCGGCCTGGCTGATTCCATGGCGGCTAATCCAGCATATGCGCGACTTAGCCTCGGTCTCGTAGGTCGGACACCACCGGATCGTAAGGAACAACAGCAACAACAGCAACTGTTGACCATACCACGACCGCCGCCAGCGACGAAGGCGGAACATCTTGCTGCTTACGGTCGCAGTACTGCAACTGGCGCGGCTGAATTTGAGCAGCTTAATCTGCTGCAGAGTTTAGCGCAGAAAAACAGCCAAGGTATCCTAGCGATATCGCGAGGACGTGCCGGTGAGGGTGACGCGCGAACCGCGCCTTCTGCAGCTACGATGACGCCATCCACCGCGACGCCGTCCAAGACGAAAAGAAACCGAAAGAGCAAACATCCGCAACAGCAGGAGCAACAAAACGCGGCTGTCGTTACGGCCGTCACGACAACCGCTGTAGATCAACAGCAAGCGGCGAGTATTGCTGCTTATCCGCAGTATGCCGATTCTATCGGCGCTCTAAAGACAGCAGCCGCGGTCCCGCCCGCCGGCAGTGCCTTCAACTTCGCCGCATCCACCAGCGGCGCGACTGCCGCGCCGTCGTTCTCTTACGACAAGGACGCTACTGCGGCGGCCGCATTTGCCTTTTTGACGGACGAATTTCGCAATCCGACCAGCTATTATAATATGGCTCTACGACAGCAGCAGCAGCAGCAACAACAACAACAACAACAGCAGCAGCAGCAGCAACAGCAGCAGGCGCCACCGGTACCGCCGACGAATGCCTCGGGACAGTCTACCGCCTGTAACAAACTCGGGAATCAACCGCCGAGAAACTATCCGCCACCTCATCCATTTCTGCATACGGCTGCTGCTGCTGCCGCCGCCGCTCAGAGATCTTACGTTTCTCCGGTCTCTGCTTATGTAACGCCACACGGGCCCAATTTAATGGATCAAGCTGCCTATCAGCAATATCTCCATTCGCTCTACGCTCTTCAACCACCTCCACCGCATCACCACAGACCATCCTGGCTTTAGCCGCTAAGATTTTTGGAAGATCGATTCATGATGATGACAAATTAATCTTTTGATGAGATGGACCTCGGAATGTAACTTTGCGACGTATCAGAGGACGAGGAATCGTTTCAGATAGATCTATCGTCGCGCGATACTGAATGTTAATTAAAAGTCTCTTGGCGAGCATGCGAGAGAGCAGAATGAATCCCTTTGTTCCATTTTTTTATTTTTTATTTCTTTTTTTTATTTATAAGGGACATCCTCCTCGCGATTTGCCTTTTTTATTGTTTTTTACGCAATTGATAGTGTGAGACTCTTTACGAAGCAAGATAAATAGATCTTTGTAGATTTCTTTGACTATAGCTTTCTTTTTTATAAATGACCGACTAATTCGAATGTACCTTTGACATTTTTACACCATTCGTCGAAAGGAAGGAAGTATAGCTTCTGTCCGATATAAAAAAATAATCTGTATATATAAAAGACAAGTCTACTTTCGATATAGGAATTTTTGATAGTTTTCTAAAATGAAACCGACAGGTTTAATAGCTCTAATTAAGTCAAAGTCGCTAATGTCGAGAGTATGTCGATCACATGTCTATCAAAAGTTCCTCCGTGCAAAATGTCGGATAAAATATATTTGTGAATAACAAGAATATTATATATATATATAGGGAAAATTTTTCATTACATTTTAACATAATAATTACATTTCATTATAAATTTACCCATGTTTTTAATAATCTTGGCATGACTTGGCATCTATATAAATATTACAGATAGCTGTACATAATAAAATCACACATATTTCTTTATAAATATAAAATGTACTTTTTTTTAATATCAATGTATGAATAGAAAATATTAGTATTTATAAAATTTATAATTTATCTTATACTTCTATTACTATTTTGCATTTTCTCTCTTTTAATAAAACTACGAACTTTTTAACATTTTAAAAAATTAATATTTTAATTATTAATAAATTATTTATTAAAATTTTACAAGATAATTTATTTTTGCATTTAATATACGGTATATATTAATAATATATATTAATAATAAAGATGAGATATAAAATTATATAAGATACTTTAAAATGCCATGTTATCCCGCGATTATCATATTTACACATGATATCTAGACTAAATTTTAAAAGATAATTCCATGTATGTATATATATATATATATATATATATATAATATACTTGTTATATTTGTATGCAAATGTATTTTATCTGACAGTATTTCTCGTGTTAACAAACGCACGCGCGAACGAATGTATGCTTGTCGGTATGTATGTGTGTGTTGAAAAAAAAAACGGAATTATGCAATATTTGGATTTACGATTAACAAACTCCTGTAGCTCCGAGGTTCGGGTCCATAATTCGCTGTCATCTAGCTGTCGATTTTACGTTAATTTTCAATCCGATTTATAGTGATTAATTGTCGATCTTAGGAAGCGTATAAAAGAGCGCGGGACATTTTTGCGAAACCGAAGAGAATTTTTATGTATAATAAATATCGAGCGCACTCTGTTGCTGGTGTATGTTATGTAGATTACCTAAGATTGTAAGGATAGTACGTAAGAGTTAGGCTTTCTTTGTACATATAAAATACATATCTCGCATAGAAAATATGCTCGATGTAAAGGGATAATTGCAAAATCTGGGACGAATTCAATCGGGATGGAAAACAAGGATGTTAAAAAAACATAACACATATACAATAGTATATAACGAGATCACAGAAGTATATATATATATATATATATGTACATATACATACATACGTTCACACATACACACATATATATATGTATGTATATATGTATGCATGTATGTATATATATGTACAAGCATATGCGCGAAACACAGACAAAAATATACACATGCCGCTAATTATCATAATACATTCATTAACTCATCTTTACGAATGGAACCGCGCGAGTGCGTGAATATTGTAGGAAAAGAAGCGATATAATAAAACCTATAAATATAGACATATATATTGTAAATGTATATTGTAAATGTATCGATGACACAAATTAAAACAGTTTGTTACAAAATATCATATAATTAATTCTGTGATAAAAATAATAGGATAACGATTCTTAAATATATGTTGAGAAAAATTCTATATAATTTTTTTTTTTTTTTTTTTCATTGAATAGAGACAAATTATTTATTCTTTATTGCTATTTTATTAAGAGTCGACAGGAATGACGGGCGAACTCCGAGTTGATATTGGAGACCTCGCACGGTGACAATGTAAAACTCCGTTTTCAGGGTTACCAATGCTGAGAAACAAATTCTCAGTCTCGATGTAAAGGTGTAAAGGCCATATACGTACAAACATCATTGCATCGCTCGCGCGGACGCACGCAAAGAGAAAGGATAGAAAAGAATAGACAATCATGCGATACTTGTTCCTCTAGCGAATCATTTTACAGCTGAGATACCAGCTGAAAATGCTTTCTGACATTTCGTGGGCAAAACGCAATAGTGCAACAAAGCTAACAAGCGCCCATTTATATTTTATATGAATTTTATATTTGCTTACGCACATATGTGTGTATTATATATACCAATAATATCTAAAAATTATATGTAGAATTAAAAATTGTATGATGATAAATAATAACAGCAGAATAATAGTTCACAGAGTGAACTAATATACAATATGTAAAGTACGGGCTCTTATTAGACTTGGCATTTCATTGCTTTTTTATTGATACTTTATATATTGCCAGCATAATAGAGCGATATGGAGAGCATGATTATTAATTCTTGGCTGACATTATTTTTTAATAATTATTGATTTATAGATGTGCTATCTTGATTTTTTTTGATTATATCGATTTTATCGTGTAAAAATATCTGCTGCATAAATACTGAAAACACGAAAGCATTTATAAGAAATATGTAATATGGTTCAGTGCAAGAGTGTACGGTCTAGATCAACGCGGTAGACTCGAGCTCAATTCTACAGGCATCTCAACAAAATTTTTTTATGTGTTTTGTTATATAAATAGAGTAAAGTTTACTCTACAAATGACAACGCTTACAACAAACGATACAGAACGCTGCATTCTCGTGCCACAATCACATATCAATAATGGGATCCTTCTTTCTCGCCGCGCGCTAATATTCGCGCGCAAATATTCGCGCGCATTGCATTGACATATGAATATATAGACGGAGCATTAGTTTCTGATTCAGCCAAGAGGGGAGCTGATATTCGCGGTAAGGGAGTATTCTATGAACTTCGTTCAAATTCGGTTACGTTCGACTAATATTCGGCTCATTGAATCTGAATATATAGTATGTATATATATATATATATGTGTGTGTATGATTATGTATATATGTATACATGCAGTAGATTGCGAAGATATCTTAATCAAAGGGCGTTGAGCGAGTTGATGAACAAAGTGCGAGACTCGCAACTCCTGTAGGATTTTGGTTATGCATCATTGCGCGTGAGATAAACTTTAATGTACTCTATTAATCCTGATTAATCCAATTTGTCAGATTCGTTAAATCGCGTCCGAGGTAAAATTTGTTTTTCGTACATCGCGATTGCGTAAATATAAATTTTTTTTCGCGCGAATCGAAACCATCCATCGATAAATGAGCATTTATCTCGGGCACACTATACGTAGTTTCTACATTTGCATAATGGACTGTACATATATGTATGTTGTATAACTCGTCACTCTACAAGTAGAAATTAATTATGCTAGTCCTGTAAATATAGAAAACATTATTGTACGAGAATTTTTTATATGACTGAGCGAATTTGTTTCGTAAATGATGGTTTCAAACACAAAATTCATGCACATGAGATGTTATAACTTCTTTTTTTATTTTATTATAGATAAAAAAAACGTATGATTCAAGAATTTCTTTGATAGACTATACGACTGCAACATGGAGAATATCAACAAGGAATTGGCGCCTATAAAGTCACATTATTTTCTTTACAATGCTGGTGAGTTGAATTAAAATTCTACTTCTTTAATCATAATGTTATAAATGGGTCTGTTTTTTATAACTAAAATGGCTACACTAGTTCAGAGCTTATCTTTCTTTTTCTAATATGGAGAAAAAAAAAATAACCTCTAAACTAGTGCAGCCAATTCAGCTATAAAAAATAAATTCAGTATCCCTTGCGTTTTGTATTGATTGTTGTTATTTATTTGCAGCGACAGCACCAATGGTACAATTTTTGCCAACGATTGGAAAACAATTAGGTTTCTCTGGAATATTAGTTGGCACAATGTATACAGTATTACCAATTTCTGGTCTAATTGCAAAACCATTGTTTGGTAGTTTAGCTGACAAGTTCAAACTGCATAAAACTTTTTTTTTGATATTCCAAGCTGTATTGACAATAGCTTTCTTCTGTATTTATTTTATTCCTGAAATAGATAGGAGCGCAAGTGTTACTCTTATCTGTGACAATAACATACCATTTCTAGAGATTTGTCCACAGAAGGAATTCTCACAAAATACATTAAATTCTGTAATAGTAAAAAATATTCATACTGACTCAGTTTGTCAGGTATATATAAATTAAATATAATTTCATCCCATGTATTAATCATTCTTTTATTAATTATTCTTTTGCATATTGAATATATAGCACAACTTACATATTTTTTTTATAGTTATCCTGTGAAGGAGTACCTCATGGTTACATAGAATTATCTGGCAAAAATGTTTCTATGAACAGTACATTCGACTTTAGTGCAGAATTTGATGTATATCAGGATTTACTTGTAAGAGAAGATTGCTATGGAATACTTTATTTGTCTGTTTTGGGAAAATGACATTAATATCTTGTCGCAAAAAATAATTTACAGACGAGCAACTGCGTAGATGTAAAAGTCCATATGTTTCTGGATGATGTTACTCAAATTCCAGTTTGCGGGGACCAACTAAGAACTAAATGCATGGCAACCTGTCACAACAACAGTGCATTTAATCATCTTTTACAAGAAGCCAAGAATTCGCACAGTAATACAGAACAATCTACATATAATTTCTATCTATTTTTTTGGGCAGCCATAATAAGTTGGATTGGCATGGCTGTTGTGGTCAGCATAGCAGATGCCATCTGTTTCGACCTTCTTGGTTTGTATTCATAATGCTTAATTGCTTAAATGTTTAATATTGCATAAATAGCACTGATTTTGTGAAATGGCTATTTTTTAATATTATGGACTTCAGGTTATGAGAAAAGGAGCGATTATGGGAAGCAGAAGATGTGGGGCAGTATTGGTTTTGGCATATTTGGTATAAGCGCAGGCTATCTAGTCGATCTGTTAAGCGAAGGACAATATGAAAAAGATTACACTTGTATTTTTTACATTATGCTGATAGCTATGATCGCTGATATTGTTGTAGTCGCTGTGACATTGCGAAAGGTACAAATGATTCCTAATTATATATAGTTACATACATGAGACAAACTAGAATTAAGATAATACAAAAGTTTGGTATACTTCTTACTTATCAAAAGAATCCGAAATTGGCAAATAATGGGAGAAAGCAGTATCATTATAGAAAAATCCAGAATGCTCTACGAATGCTGAACCTCCACTATTTCGGGAGTTATTGAGTGTTGTCAGAGAAGGCAGAGTATTGGTATTTGCCTGGTGGTGCATAGGCGCTGGGATGTGTACAGCAGTCATTTGGAACTTTCTCTTTTGGTACAGTGAAATTATAGCGACCACCAGCTCTCACGTTGCATGGATTAAAACACTGCAAGGTCTTATGACTGGAGTTCAATGTTTCTTAGGAGAATTACCTTTCAATTTTGTATCAGGCAGTATATTGAAGAAACTCGGTCACATTAATGTCATGAGTCTCGTATTACTCATTTATGCAATTAGGTGAGAAATTAAAAATCTTTAAATCTTGTTACATATAATTTATTATTTATTCTATGATAAAAACATTAATGTAACGTCGCAGATTTATGGCATACAGCATTATATCAAATCCTTGGCTATTTTTAATTCTTGAATTGCTCCATGGACCCTCATTTGGTCTATGTTGGCCAACAATGGTGTCCTATGGTGATAAAGTGACACCATCTGGTACCAAAGCTACTGTGCAAGGCTTTGTTGGTGCTATCTTTGAAGGAATTGGTGAGTTAGCTTCATATTGCTTTTTTTTTTTTTTTTTTTTTTCCTCCCCTTCAATCTGCATAATTTCTTTACTTATTTTAGGAGTGGCAAGCGGTAGCTTCATATGTGGTTGGTTGATAGACACATTTGGAGGTGTTACATTACTAAGAACATTTTCAGTAGGTGCACTCTTATGGTTGAGTGTATTTTGGTTGCTGGAACTTTTATTGAAGAAAATAAAGGCCAATCCATTATATCGAGGCCATAATCGTGAGTAACGATTATGTGGATGTATAACAAAGTATATAGTAAATTAACATATTGTTTTAGTTCAAGATTCATAATTAAAACATATAATCATAAATATTTAAAAAAATGCAAAATACACCAAAGAATCTGTCATCAAAATTGCAATTTTGAGATATTTTACATTGCATATGTATTAAAAAAATTTGCACTTTAATTCATATTTATTATAGCCACTTTTATCTTCTATATTTCACAATAGTTTTTCTATTTTCTTTTTTTCAGATTTAGCAAATTATGCTAATCCAGATGATGCTATTCTTATGACGATAAGTCAAGAATTGCAAACTTATTAATAGAGCAATTTTGTGTGAGGTGAAAATATAGCGCAGTTGAAACTGAACGTACCGTGTGCTGAAAAAAATATTTGTCTCATTGTGATATTTTGTCTTTTTATAATATTCACAAGATTTCCAATCATTCAGTATTATATGTCATAAGTATGAATTATATCGACATATATATATCATTATAATATATATTTTTCTAGATTATGTTTTTCGTTTATTTACCTTTGTATTTTTACGTGCGTCAAAGATAACGATTTCAAATTTCACAGAGATAAAAATATCATTAATTAACACATTAATAATTGTGTATTTTATATAT
>JBCEZV010000093.1:319615-333983 GCA_039654365.1 Cataglyphis livida
GGTATATGTGTATATATATAGAGTGGGATGTATATATATATATATATATATATATATATATATATATATATATATACATATATATATATGTATGTATGTATGTATGCATGCATTAATAAAACTGTTTTAACATTATTTATTGTCGTGGATCTTAATATAATGTTTTTCAACATATTTTCTTTAGATGGACAAAGAGGATGGCCAGCTATACAGATTCAAATAATAAATGAACTTGTTGCTGCTGCAAATCGAATGGGTAATCCAGCACTTGCTACAAGGCACCTAACATTTCTGCTTCAAACAATGTACAATCATTTAACATCTATTGAACGAAAAGATATTGCATTACAACTTCAAAATGTATCTCAACAGTGCGAGGGTGCACCAGTGCCCCTTGTATGTTACAAAGATTATAATAATACTAAAGAAAAATATTGATTGATTTGCTCATAAAATAAACAATATCAATAATTTATAACAGGTTTTAGATTCTGGTACTGTTATACCACCAGCTAATTTATTAAATATCCCAAAGACGAAATCGTTTATTTTGAAAAATATGCAGCCACATTTACAACCTCAAAAGATAGAAAGAGTAAAGGAAGATCATGGTCCATTTTTATTTACACCAATTAATTTTGGATCGTTGGAGCGCAAAAATACTTCAAAAAGTAAAGTTGGTATGTGTAGTAATGATGGATAACATTAATAATTTAATATAATTTGCTTTTGTCTCTCTCTCTGTTTCTACATTAATGTACATTTTTGTTACAACAGATTATTTATGGGTAGAAGGAGATGTTTGTGAGGTATCAATGCAACTTATAAATCCTTTACCGTTTGAGTTGCATGTGTCTAATATGAGACTCTTGACAAATGGTGTGGTATTTGAATCAATACCAGAAAGTATCAGCCTACCTGCTGAGTCTGGACCAATTGCAGTTACATTAGCAGGCAGGCCCAAGGAAATTGGTGATTTAGAGATTCTCGGCTTTAGTACACACACATTAGGAGTTAAATCTAATTGTAGATTGAGATATATGGAGGGCATGTTACACCCTCAATATACGGTCGAAGTTATTCCGGCTTTACCAAGAATCGATGTCGCGACTAGTTTGCCCCAGACTGCCAGTTTCAGTTCGGGCGACAATATAGTTACCAGCGCGAGTATCTCACTCTATGGTGGTGAAAGGTTTGCTTTTATTACAAAAAGAAAAATTCTCTCATTGATTCCATTATCATTTTCATTGATTGGTAAACATAGTTTTGTTTATAGCGCTGAGTGTACTATAACGATAACGAATATTGGACAAGTTCCCATTGAAATGGTTGAGCTGTCGGTACAATCTACTTTAGATGCTGTAACTGAAAGCAAAATTTTTAAATGGAGTGAAGAGAATTTAATGACACAACTACCTTTACAACCTGACAACAGTGCTAGTATTACTTTATATCTCTTTGCAGCGACAGATTTTGTAGCATCTTCTAGTAGAAATGGTAACATCATTAATAATCTTTAGATTTTAAAATATATTCCCTTCTTCTTTTAATGATAACTTATTTTTCAGATATTACTAGTAGTACATGTCTTAGTCAACCAAACAGCTTAATGTCACATTCAGGCCACAGTTCTTTACCATCTAGATTAAGTTCTCCATCTCATCATATAAAAAGACAATCCGAACTGACTTCCTCCTTCAGATCAGGAATAAGTTCACATTCTGGCCATTCTTCCTTAACAAGCTCACGTTTATCAAAACTTGCAGTACCTTTACATACATCTAATGTTATCGAAGGTCAATTAAGAATAAAATATTCAGGAGGTGCAGGCTTAACAGCTGGTTATTGCAGAATTTCATCCGTTTTTGTAACCATTGAGATGCTAGCCAGTGTGCAAATTACCAATTGGGATGTATTACCGGCCGAAACGTAAGTCAAAATGCAAGCATATTTTTTTGTAAGTTTTGTAATATTTATTTGTATATTTCTCTCTTTTACAAAAAATCATAAGTTTTATAGTTTTTATCAGTAAAAAAATCTTATACCAATTTTTAGACCATTACAATTTTATCTCGTGTTGGATGTGACAAATATGACAAATCACGAAATGGAATTGCATTATACACAAAATAAATGTATATACATGGAAGGTAAAGAACCATGTAGAATTCCTGTTCCTGTTGACCGATGTCCACTCAATAAATTGTCTATGGTAATAAAAGATACTTTTTTAAAAGTATTTCATTGTGATATAACATTGCTACTATTTAAAATTTTTTGCTTATAGTTAAATGGTGCTGGTGATACCAGTGAACTACAAAAAATATGTGCCGAGCATATAGTCTCATTAGTTGATTTACGTTGGCAATTACTAGGTACCGAGTCAACGGGAAAAGCAACCTTATCTGGTATTACCCTAACTCAGGATATGTTAGACCTAGTTAGAATGAGTCCTTTACAATGGGGTTCGTACATATTGCTTACACACAATTCATATATAAAATTAAGATTATAAAATTAGAATTAATGAAATGAAAAAAAATATATTTTCTTTAGAAATAACTATCAATGATACTATTGTAAAAGCGCAAGATGAATTATCATGCGCTTTAGGTGAATGCATCAGTGTTGGCGTAGGAGTGTGCAATGCTTTGGAACATCCATTGAGTGATGTTACATTGTCTATTAATTTCTATCAGGATCATCATAACGGAGTTAATAATTATCAATTAGAAACTAGGTTATCCATAGCTGGGGCAAATAAAGTCATGTTACCTGCTGTAAGTTACAATTTTTATAAATGCAATTTCTTTTCGCGCACGTTGTATGTATACACGCATCTTGTTCTTTATTCATAAATGAATAATATTATAGTTACAGGAATATGGCAGAGCCTATCACGAGTGCCGAGTAGTATTTTTTACTGCTGGTCAATATAAATTAGATATTCAATGCAGTAGTAAAGAATCCGCTCCAACCTCTCCAATACTTTATTCAGAACTTGCAAATGCTGGTCATACATGGCGATATATACCATCCATCGAAATAACTGTCGATGATTATTAACATCGTTGTCCATATAAATATCAGTATGAATTCCAAAACTTGTAAAAAGAAAAAGAAAAAAAAAAACTTAAAACGACATTGTATTAATTACATATATAAACATAAACCTTTTACTTTCCCTAATGAAATTAAATAGTTGTCATATAATTCTTCTTGCATATATGTTGAAAGTTACTTCCATACACGAGTTGTACATATTTATACATAGAAAAAAAAAATTATCTTCCATTTGTCTCTAATTTTATTTTATTTTTTTTACCTAAAGGAATTATTTCTATCTCTTGCAAATTTCTTCTGAACTTTTTATAAAATTCAAGTACAGTTGTATTAGCCCACACCTGTTGACTATTAAAATCTAAAACGCGTAAACTCTGTAAACTCTGAGCTCTTGATAACGCTACATAAGATTGGCCTGCATCAAATACCCTCGACAGACACATTTCTACACAATCTAAAGTTAAACCTTGACTTTTGTGAATTGAAAAGGCCCATGCTAATTTTAATGGAATTTGTTTTCTATGTACAAGAGCAGCAGAAGTGGTTTTGATAGTCCATTTCTCCATTTTTGCCTCATATTGAGCTCCAGATCGCAATTGAATTATTGGTATATCATTTTTAAAATTAATAACAACACCTCGAGCTCCATTTACTAACCCACTATTAATATTTATATTTTTTAGTAGCATAACTTGAGCGCCAACTTTCAGTACTAATTTGCCAGGTACAGGCAGCTGTTGATCTAACATATTAGTCATAGAATTATCAGAATCTAATGCTGTATATATTTTAGTTTCACCCTTAAGTTCATTCAATTGGAATTCATTAATTTCATCAGCTTCCTTGACATGCGAACATAATCTAGTTGCTAAAACTCCATTACTTTCAATATGTTGTTTTGCTGTTTCTTTCAAAGTATTTTCAATATCATCTGTAACTCTACCTATTCTGATACTATTTAATACTTTTACAAATGCTTCATCTTTTTGTCTATGAACTGTTTGTAATTCAAAGTTAAAGTGAATACATCGTTGCCAAGCCTCACTTTGAAAACAGAATTTTGCTCCATTATTAATTTTACATACAGGAGGTAACTGAAAGAAGTCACCGCACAAAATTAACTGTATTCCTCCAAAAGGTTTTTCTGTCCTACGTATGTGTCTTGCCACTGCCTCAATCTTATCAAAAAACTCACCGTCCACCATAGAAATCTCATCTATAACTAAATGTTTAGTCTTTCTCCATATCGAAATAACGGATGGGCGAGAAGCTAACTGAAAACATCTCTCCTTAGTACCAGTACCCAAACCAATACCAGCAAACTGATGTAATGTGATTCCACCTATATGACAGGCTGCTACTCCTGTACTTGCTGTAGCCATTGTTACATCCGGAGGAAGAGCTGATATTATCTTCTTCAAGAGAAATGACTTGCCAGTACCTGCGCTTCCAGTGAAAAATACATTTCTTCCACCAAGTACTGCATTCAAGACTTTAATTTGTTCCTCAGTCAATTCTCCAGCGATAGGATTATCATATAACTTTTTTGCTGCTGGTACTTTAGAAGTGCCATCACTAAAATATTTCCGCTTTCTGAAAATACTCGGTGAAGGAGTAGTGATTGTTGCACGCGATATAGCCATAGCTTTCTCCTTTGCTCTATTGATCTCTATGCTAGTAGCTGGACTAACATCTTCAGCATCACCATGCATATTTGTGAAGAGCTTTTCCTTTAGAGGATCCACCTTTCCTTCTTGACCCGTCATTTTGATGAATACAGTCTTCAAAAAGCTTATCAATTGAGAGGAAGGTGCATTCGACAAGAACAATGTGCAATTTTGTTCCTTAAATTTTATAGATGCTTTTCCCTCTGTCATAAATTTGTTAAAAACGGATATACTTTTTAAGGGTAATTTTGTCGATACATTTGCTTTTCCTGTTTGTACTTCAACGAGCATTTCGCACTGATTGTTACGAATTAGGCGTAGTAACGCCGTTCTGTGAGTTGCCTTCTTTAAAATAGATCCTTGAGAGTTTAACCACTCCATCGTAACAGTACACGTTAATGAACAACCGTTTGAATCCATATTTTCGATCTTCTATCTTCGAACCTTTCGTGAAAATATTATTTGATAATAATATAATCTTCTTTCTTTTTTCTTTTATAGATTTCCGTCTACTAACGGACGCAGCATCACAATAAAAATATAATAATTTTATTAATACATGCAATTATGTAGATAAAAACTCTGTGCGTAAAATAACATCCAACAAATGTGATACGAATATGAATGGATCAAAAGAAACAAAACGAAACTGCAAACTAGAAAACGCGCGCCCTATTTTTGCACAGGCTGTACAACTTTAAAACTAAGATTCATTTTGCATAGAGACTTTTATATATTACTAGACTGCTAATTCCCTATATTAAGGGTCGGCCTTAGAATATATAGAACTGGAAAGAGAACGGCAAACTATGATCGGTAGTCATAGACCAGTATTCAGTTTTTATATTTAAGACCGTCTTAGGATCAATTTCACCACCTTCGGTTAAGTTAACAAACTCCATAAAGTTAACCGGTCAACATTCACTTTTATAATTTTTTTTTCCCCCCCTAGTACTATTAAACGAGTTGGCGGCACTGATCGTCAGTAGTAAGTAGTAGGTATGCGTAAGTGTACGCAACACTGACGATGTTGACGTTTAATTTATCGTCGCAATCGCTATGAATATTACGTGAACTCAACGAATAATGCCAGTAACCTCTTCCTAGCAAACGGTGTAACGTCGTATGATTGCGTGCTCGTGCGCAAGTTTCGCGAGTCGTGAGATTCACGAACCGTAAATATGCGATCTTTGTACACACTAGGGCTTTGGCTCGATGCAAGATACGCCATGTTGGTTTGAAAGAATATCTTCCGAGTCGGTAGAATCTGTTTGGTGAGCGCATCGTTTCTGTATATATTCTGTATATCGCGAATGAACCCAGTGTGACGCACTCCAGACGATGGAAGAAACGAAGATTATCTATCACATGGATGATGAGGAGACACCGTACCTGGTAAAGCTCAATATATCGCCAGAGAGGGTAACCCTGGCCGATTTCAAGAATGTTTTAAATCGACCGAATTACAAGTATTTCTTCAAGTCAATGGACGATGACTTTGGGTAAGTGGTAATATTAAGCATTTCATTCTTATATGGCTAATTTGTTGCTATATATTATGCAATGTAACATTATGTTACGTTGTTTTGAATTCTACATTTGTTATGCATGACAAATTGTTCTTTTAATGTAAATCATTGTTCTGACAATCGGCATTGTAACACGTCGCGTGCATACACACCTAAATATCTACCTACTAAGGCATTCTTAATTCAAATTATTGAACAATTTTTTTAAGGCATATTATTCATACTTTCAACCTATTTGTATAATATAATTCTTATTAATATCTTCTGCTACTTTAAACAAGTTGACAGAATTTTGTTCCATGGTGACACTACAACAAATGATTAAAAAGACAATCATAATATATATTTAAAAGTTGACTCTGTTAAATATATACTTGTAAAATAGTGTATACAGATATAAAGATTATGAACAACTTTATTGTATATTTATTAGTCCTTAATAGCAAATCGGAAATTGTTATTATAGATTTGATACTGATACTGCTTCTGTACTAAATTTACTTATTTTCTTGTTATATTAGTGTGGTAAAAGAGGAAATTATAGATGATGATGCTCATCTGCCATGTTTCAATGGTCGAGTTGTCTCTTGGGTAAGGTTCAATAATATATTCTTTTTGTAATAAATGTTTAAATTTTTAAACAAAAAGTAAAAATTTTGGCAAGGTAAATAATTTTAATACTTGGTCTCTCTATGAATCAGTTATAAAATGACATGTATATGAGTATTTTTATTCTTATAGTAAAATTTTCTCTATTTAAAATATGATTTTATAGATTATATTATTTAATGAAGCAATACTTTTTGACAGCTGGTATCTGCCGAAGGTAGTAATGTCTCGGATGGTGCATCTCAATGTACAGACTCTATGGCACACAGTGAAGCAAAACATGATCGTGTAGATCATATAACTTCTGGACATGGTAACAGAGGAACAGCTCCACTTTCACACGACGATACATTGACAGAGACAGAAAGTATTATAAGCAGTCGACAAGGACATCATTTACATAAAAGCTCGAGACATCATTCAGAAAAATATGAAAAGTACAATAAATATAATGGTATGTTATGGTAGAGAGATATGATGCATTTTCATTAAATATTATAATAAATATTAATATATATATATATATATATATTTTGTTTTATTTTTAAATTATTTTACATATTTATAAAAAAGCTTGTAGGTAAACATTTTTGCACTTTAGGAAATACAACAAGAGATATTTAACATGAAATACTTTATTTTATATTATTTTAAATTGCGAGAATTTTACAGGACTTCGTATAAATGGTCATTCGAAACATCGCTCTGGTCATGGATATGAAACTGCTTCCATTTTGAGTTCAGATTTAGAAACAACAACTTTTTTGGAATCTGATGACGATGCGAGTAGTCGTATCACGTCCACGACAGGTCGGCATACCAATATGAGTAGCACAGTTGATAGAGGCACTTTGGGTATGAATAAATTGAAATAATATGAAAAGATGTTATTAAGACTTCTTATAAAATCTTATATCGTATCTATATCTTAAATACAAAACCATGTGACTAATAAATTTCTTATTTTATTTTGGCATACACGAAATGCGAATGCATAAATTTTTCTTTCGACAGATCGGCGTCGACCACAAAGAAGACGGCGACATAGATTACCACCCATGTCCCGAACGTCATCGTTTAGTAGTATTACTGACAGTACAATGTCTTTAAATATTATAACTGTTTCACTGAATATGGATACTGTTAATTTCCTTGGTATTAGTATTGTTGGGCAAAGTAATAAAGGTGGAGATGGAGGAATATATGTTGGTTCAATAATGAAAGGGTTAGTATATTTCTGTCAAAATTTGCTTATGTGTTAGCAAGCTCATACTTAATTTGAAGTTGAATTAAATCTCTCACCACAATTTAGTAAAATAGTATAAAGTAAAATATTTCTGTTATACTATCGTGTATCATTTAATATGATATTTGTAAGTGAATAATTCAAGATGTTTATTAATAATCTCTATACTAAATCATGGGAACAGAGCAGATTCTGTACTTTTGCTTTGTTATAGCTAATATTTGTCTATGATAAGGCTAATTGTATCAGAAATATGATGTTTACAATCAGTATGTTGTAAATAAATGGTATAAATGATTTTTTGCTATACAACTTGTCTGAAATAGGGGAGCAGTTGCTTTAGATGGTCGAATAGAACCTGGTGACATGATTCTCCAAGTCAATGATATTAATTTCGAAAATATGTCTAATGATGAAGCGGTGAGAGTATTACGTGAAGTAGTGCAAAAACCAGGGTATGTGTATTAATTCAACTATATAATTTTTTTAATTATATAATTATTTATAGAGAATGTAGTTATATTATTTTTTTCTTTTTAGACCAATAAAACTTGTAGTTGCAAAATGTTGGGACCCAAATCCTAAAGGTTACTTTACGATACCTCGCACAGAACCGGTACGTCCCATAGATCCTGGTGCATGGGTAGCGCATACGGCCGCTATACGAGGTGAAGGTTTTCCGCCTCGTCCACCAAGTGCCACAACGTTAACTTCAACATCGAGCAGTCTTGCGAGCACGCTGCCAGATACCGAACGTAAGTTATATGACAAGAAATGGTTTAACGCTAAGTTTTTGTGATTAAATTAAGGAAAATGTAAATTTGCAATATTATATATTATAAATGTTCTTACAATAAACCACTAATTCGTAAATTAATTAAAAGTGCAACAATTTTTAAGTGAAAGTTTATATTTTAATTTAAAAAAAAGATTTTTATTTTTAATTGTTTTAAACTTCAGAAATATATATTAATCCTTCAAAACATTTTTTCTTAAATTAAAAAAAAAGAATTACTTAAAATTGTTAAAAAAAAAAAAAAAAAAAATGGGAGAATGGAAAAGTAGCAATTCGATAGATTCTATCTATACTGAATTGAGATATTTAATTCAGGACCTTTGGAAGAGCTTCATTTGACAGTCAACACTGACATGCCAACAGTAGTACGAGCAATGGCTCGATCTGATTCAGGCTTAGAGATACGCGATCGAATGTGGCTTAAAATTACCATTCCAAATGCATTTATTGGTGCGGATGTTGTGGATTGGCTGAATACGCATGTAGAAGGATTTATTGATCGGCGCGATGCTAGGAAATATGCATCACTTATGTTAAAAGCTGGCTTTATTCGGCATACAGTGAACAAAATCACATTTTCCGAACAATGTTATTACATTTTTGGCGATCTATGTTCAGCCATGAGTAGCATGAAACTAGATTGTGATACAGTTGGTCCCTTGCCACCGCCAAATGCTTGGGACATGCCTTATTCGGGAACATATGCACCACACTCAGCGACTGGTTACAGTCCCATGCCATTTAATTTCACAAACGAGCCCACTGTCTATGGTTACCATCGAGAAGAGAGCGTGCATAGTGGTTCGGGTAAAACTGAACATTTCTTTTATTTGTTTTATATTTAACAAAAAAAATTTTTTCTTTTGGAACATATTTTATGTGTGTATATTGATATACATAGGTGGTAGCAGTGCAGGTAGTGAACGTATATGCAAAGAACCTATTCACGACTTAAAATCGTGCTCTTCGGCATCAGAATCAGAATTACATAATCCATCGATGCCGTCAATGCCAAGCAAAAATTCCGGTAATGGTAACGGATCGAATGGAAAAAGATCTAACGGAAGTCGCAGTCGTTCTAGTGGTTCCGAACAATCTGTTCAAACAGGAACAGGATCAGGGAATCAGCAGAATCAACAAGATTTATCTGGTAGTAGACAGTCATTTCGCATTGCAATGGGGAATCCTTGTGAATTCTTTGTCGATGTTATGTAGATGTTGTAAATAGAAAAAATATGTAGTACAGGATATAGCTAACTATGTTGTGAACAAATACTTTGAATTGTTTTATTTGTGCGAGCATGTGTTATATCATCATCCTATGCTTGCAAAATTAAAATTAAAAAATATCAGAATTTTATTTTTTCAGTTTTTCTCATACTCTTGTTTATATTTTTCTACCTTCTATTATATGAATTATTACATGCACTCAAAATTCATGAATGAAATTTTAATTGCTGTCGCTTCTCTCATGTTCAAAGTATTTATTCACTAATTCGATTTAGCAAATTTGAGAATAAGATAGTCTGAAAAGTTTTTAATTCATTTCATACATATCTTTATACATTATCGTTTGTATTTCATTCTGATTCTGCATCTTGCATAACAGTATTTTAAAAAGTTGCGTTTGTTAAGATTATTTCGAGATATATTTTGCATGTAACAAAGAAATATAATTTGAAAATGTTATATTACAATATAAGATCAAAATAAGCAAAAAAAAAGTGAAAAAAGTGTCTTGTTTTATACACACAATAAGTTGTAGAACTTACAAATGCTTGTTCTCTTGTATAATATTTGATATATAAAATTGACGTCTTTCCTATTTTAGTTTGTTATTACATATCCATATAAATAATATAAGCAGTTTTATGTTAACTTTCTACGCCATTAAAAAAGATCTTTGACATACACACTGTAATTATAATTACATATTAATAAGAGTGTATAAAACTTGTATGAGAGAATTTGAAATCGAGCATCAAAGCATAAATATTGTTCTCATAACAACAAAATGTCTCTCTGCATGATGCATCTTCTAAAACTTGTTTAGTTATTTATTTTCTGTGTCTCGTAGTACTATAGTACTATAAAAACAATTATATACATACAAATGTTTATTATAACATGTTATTATATATTTACACATAATTGTGCACGCTTCATTGCAAGTGTAATGTTATGTAACTATGATGTGGTAAACTTATTACTTTTTGAGCAGCACAATTGCACAAGACAAAACACAAATGATCATGTAAATAACATGGTTTACCTCAATGAATGATTCAAATATTATTAAGATTTGCAATTATCTTTCTGCACATGCATGTAATTTATGTCATATGTATAGAGAGATATGTGCATATATCTATTAATATTTTTTAATTAATTGCGTTTTAGGACTATCTACAACAATGGGGCAGCTATTTCTTTAAAATCGAGAGGATATTATTTCTTAATATTTTTGTCCTTCTCTTCCTCACCAAATAATTTATTTTTATTTTGAAAATATTTGGTACATTATGTAAAAATATTGTCTTGTGTATAGAAATTGTTTGTCCTCGTTAACTAGTTAGAAAAAAAAAACTTACGACCACATATACAAACTTTTATACATAGTGTGTGTACCCATTGATAAACATTTTTATATATTAAATCGTAAAATCGAAAGTATAAATCGGACTTTTTACGATATACGTCATTATATTAAATTCAATAAAATGTACATATATGCTAATTATGCTCATATTAAATGTGCCATCTTATCAATGTTAGAAAGATAGAAAGCTACAAGATTTTATTTATATAGATGTTTGCAGATATATCCTTAGATTATTTTGTCATTGTTACACTCATATTTTAGAATTAGTAATAAAACTTTTATATATGTTTTAAGTTTTCAAATATTACTTTAATATTGTCACATGCAAAACTTTTCTATGTATGTCTTGCCATTATGTCAAATTTATTTAGTACATTGCTGTAAAGAGAAGATGTCTTTCTATGCTCGATTTTATGCTTTAATATAAAAAGAGTTATATTGTTATATATAGAGTGTCCGGCGTCAATCGCATCATCCGTCATATACAGGTAGAGCAGATAAAACTGAGGAGAAAATTCCTGTACCATTTTTTTCTATAACGCTTAATAAGAGAGTTTTTAGGCGATTTTTGGCCTCGTTTGGTATATGTACCAATGTGTACCAGAATGTTTTCGCGTGGTTAGTAATTTGTGATAGAGACGTGGCTAATTATTTTGGTATTTATCAATTGATAGCACGCTATACTGAGCAGTGAAGCAGGGTATATATTGTTAGCTACTGGTACATGTATCAAAATAAGCTCCACCTCTATCAATGACAACCTTGGTACATGTACCAAATAATCGCCTATTATTAAGTGAAGTCTGGTCTATCATTGCCGATTTATTAAACATTATACAAAAAAATGGTACAAGACTTTTCTTAATTTTATCTGCTCTACCTGCACACGACGGATACGATTGACACTGGACAAGTTGTACAGCGCACAAGAGAACTTTAAATTTCTATGATATAATTTTCTATACATTAAAGTCACTCTTTTTTTTTCTTTTTATTATATCAATATAATAATAGCAAAAAATATTTTTAATTTTATTTGTTGCACATTATTTATATAGAAGAAAGTAAACATTAGTTTGTGTGTACAATGCTCTACCATTTGATGATATATTGATACAATAATAGCCAAATATAGCTTCATATGCATATATATACCTGTATATGTGTAGTATATGCATGGATGTATAAATATATAAACACACACACACATACATATATATGTGTATATATATATATATATATATATATATATATATATATATATACATATATACAAAATACATACATACGTACAAAAAAATATTCTAAAACTATTTATATGTAAAATATTTTATTGATTAGAAATATAAATATTTCAACAAAAACAATTAAATATATTATTTTGACAAAAAGCTTTGTTTCGTTATAATTGTTAAATTTTATCTAGTATTTTATTATGAAGCTATATTTGTGTGTAATGTAAATGTTATGCAATTTTCCTAATTAATACAATTACATCTTTTATTTAATTATAATATAAGTCATTGTATGACTTGTTAATTTCTTCAATTTTATGATCTCAACTTGATAAAATTGATTCATAAAATATCACTTTAAAAAAAAAAAAAAAATATTTACGTGTATTATTTATATCAATTATATCAATGTTTTGCGGAAAATTGCATGATACATTAATTATTAGTTACATATATTTAATTATATATAATAAACTATAATTAATTTAATAATCATTAATAAACTATAATTTTAATATTTATAATAAGCGGATGTACGAAACTTGTCGATTTGTATCACGACAATATTGATAATGTCATGACAATATTAATAATTTTATTGTATCATGTAAATCTCACATATACTTGTTACAGACAGGTTGTGCAATACATTTCACAAATTTTAAGATTTTTGCTATTTGTTATGTATTAATTTAACATTACAAATAGATGGAGTCAGTATAGATTTTTCTGAAATCGTATATTCATTAATTAAAAGTTTTTTAGATTGTCTTTTACTATTTGTATCGCCTCCCTGTTCTGAAGAAAATCTATTAAAAATTTTCATGCTTTTGAATATTATATCGCTAGTATGTACATATTGCATATCTCAGATATGTAACCGAGATATTTTTGTGCTTTGTGCTGCGCGCTGATGGTTGATGCAGGGCGGCGTCTGCACGAGGAGACTCATACACAAACTAGTGATTTAGACAACAATAGCAGAGACGATATCTGTGAGTACAATTTTATTTTATCACACTTATAATAGTTTGCTATGTTTTTATGCTATTTTTCGCTCAATTTATATCATTAAGTTTGATTATTATACATATATACAGTTAAAGATAATTCTCTGATACTTTTTATGTGTATATTTTATTAGCAGTGTTTACTTGCTAAATTAATTAAAAGTAACAAGCAGTTTTTTCCATGTATAAATAACATAGTTTTAATTCACACTTTTAGGACACTTTTTATTATCTGTTTTATATAAATCTAGCAACTATGTAACTTGCAAAACTTTATTTGCTTGATCGTGCTTTATATTCATTTATATTTATATTATATTAAAATATAAAGTGTTTTCTTTTTTATTTTTTGCAGATGAGGAAGACATTTTGGAGTATCAGTTTCTACATAAGTGAGAAGATCTTTTTTTAATGTATACACATAATGATGGTAACATGAGTCAAACAAATGATTAAGATATATTTCCATTGACTTTTTATTAATTGGATGGAAGTAGCACACATGCGAAACATATATTTATATATTTAATAGGCCAATTTTGATATCATAGAAAGTAAAAAATTAAAATTCATAATTATGATTTATATATATGTATATATATGTGTATATA
>JBCEZV010000093.1:406529-429885 GCA_039654365.1 Cataglyphis livida
TAGATTGCCTGAAAATCTATAGTTCACGTTACTTATATTATAGATTTCCAAACGATCTATGCGCTCTATGCATGAAATGGAACGCAACCAGAAGCTCAATGAGATAAAATCCGCGAGATTTGAAAAACTCCATTGTATGGATCCTGCACTCAGGCATTCTCGGAAATGAAACTGCAGACTATTTAGCGAAAAAAGCTATTTCCAAAGGACCAGATGTCTCCAAAATTACTCCTACTCTGACTTCTACTCTATTCTTCGAAAGAAATATTATGACGTCACAATTAAATTCCTCAAGAACCACAAAGGAGTCAAATACTTCAGTTTCTTTGAAATAATCATCTTTAAAGCATAGTTCTACAAACTTAAACCTAACTGAGAGAGCATGAGCAAGAGACTCAGAAGCGCTCACTATGTCTTCAACTATAGCTTACATCGCTGTAACATGATTCCAAACCCTTCCTGCACATGTGGATCACTGAGACAAGATGCAGATCACATCTTTTGGAGTTGTCCACGCACAAAGAAAGTTGCTTCTATCCCAGCTAACGAAATACAAGAAAACACCACCGTTTGTGATTCAAGAGATTCTGAGGAATCTTTCCTCTGGGATCATTCATATCCTTTATTTCTTTCTTAAATCCTCCAACCTCAACATATAACTCTCACTCTTTTTCCTATTATTTTTCTATTTTCCTTTTACTCTTGTTAATCAGTTTTGGCCTGAATGTCTTGATCGCACCTAGATTAAACCAAAAAATCAAAGAAGAAGATGCAACAGAAAAGAATTGGAAGAGTTAAAACAATCTCTGGTTTTTCTAATTCAAGAAGAATTGAAGAAGGTGCAAGTAGGATCTTAATTCCAGTTTATTTTGAAATTTAATTATAATTAATAAATAATTGTTGAATACTACAATGTTTTAATTTTTTTCTATGAAAAGAAATATATATATATATATATTGATAATAAAAATATCTTTAATATTAATGCTTAACTTTACTAAGCTCGTCGGGTGTGAAACGCAGTACTGTTGAAATAGCATTTAACATGTGCCGTTTACTGGACGCATCATTCGTTGTTAAGTAATTTATGAATACATTTTTCAAATATTCCAGATTGGCACCTTCTCTCGATTTGCATGCTTCCAGCCTGCATATAAATTTCTTTTTAAATTGTGTTTGCGAATAAAATAATACATATTTTTATAAATTAATATTTTTGTGACAATTTTTTTATTAGTTTGTAATAATTACCTAATGATATGTGCTTTCAAAGATTTAGTTTCAGTCTGTTGTTGCTCTTTCATATAAAGTATTTCTCTTTGCTGTTCTCTCAATGATGCTTCCAATTCCAAAACTTTTTTTCTCGAAAACGATACTTGCACTTCTTTCCTGGCCAATTCCTGAATGTAATGCAGTATTGGAGGACTATCATTCGTCAATAATCCTGTTACCAAATCGGTAACCGGTTCGACGATATTCTCGTATCTATTTAGCTGTGTCTTAGTTTCTGTCGCAGGAGCTGTATCCTTATTAGGTAATAATGCGCGAAATGATGTTTTTAGAGTTAATATCTCTTTATCTTTTTCTTCCACGAGCGCCATAGACCTCTCTCTTTGTCGAAGTAATTGTTGTTCCAGAGTAGATATTTTATTACGATATTCGATTTCTTTTTGATGCAATGTATGCTCCAGTTTTGAACGTTCTTCTTGGAGCAACTAATAAAGTATACATGATTTATTATTTTTCGAATTTTAAAAAACGATTAAATATATGAAAAGTTTGTTAAGGAAAAAATCTGAATTTTTGAATTAACTGTGAGAAAACAATCATAATCTGCGCATAGACGGGCAAAGTGATGCACTACTCGATATCGTATATATAAATATGGCACGCTCAGAAAATTATAGTTTCAATGTGATATAAAAAATCGAAATCTTTATAATATATTTAAATTACACAGCTTATATATTTATGATTTACGAAATAATTAATAATAATAATTTTTGTATTAGAAAGATTGTTCATATTGTGAAAAATTTTTAATTTGGAGAATTTTATGAATTCTTTACAAACAGAAAAAAAAATAAAGCAAGACGATGTGAAAGGAAGCTTTTTAGACATTCCTTGGGCGGACACCTGCCCGAAACGGACGAATTTTCGTCCGATTCGTGATTGTTCTCTCGCTGAATGAACTATAAGATAGTCACCTTTTGTTGATGATCCAATCGCTCTTGCAAACTTTTTTCTTTATTTAACATTTCGTTAGTAATCATACGTATTCTTTCCTCTAAATTGCTATTGTGCACTTTGAGAAGATTTAATTGAGTCTTATCATTATCCTTATCATGTGTCAGAGATAGATTCCGTTTTTGTTGTTGACCATCATGAATAATATTAGACGATATATTATATTTATATATCATTTGATGCTTATAATCTTCAAATTCTTGTAAAAGATTGTCGTACTTCTCCTTATAATCGTAATGTTCATGTCGCAGATCTAAAGTATTGAGCAATGCTAAAAATAAAACACATAATTAATTTATTTACTTAAATTCTAATTTTATTTCATATCTTATGTCGATATATTAATGGCATTTACATTTTATATAAGTTGAATCTTTCTTCTGATTATCAAGATCCAATAAATAAGTAAACATAGTCTTTATTTTGGAAATAATTTCTTCTGGCTGGTTACTCGACATTACGGCTTCGCTGTGCTCAGTATTCTGCAAAATAGCTAACTGATCCTTCAATTTTTGAATGGTTAATTGATCTTGTTGTCTCAGTCTATCATAGCCTCCAACAATCTCGGAGAGTTCAGCTAAACGAGCCTCTAAACAGGCCACTCTCGTTTCGTATATCATTACCGATCTTCTTGCTTGTTGCTCTGCAGTGGTGACTCTTTTTTGCTCCTATGTCAAAACATATTGATTGTTATATTTAATGATTAAATATATAACATGCTAAATAAGATATAAGATAAGATTATCTTATTACTTCACGAATCGCATTCAAATGTTGCTTCTTCATCATCGTCATCTCGGCTTGTAAGGAAACAAGAAGCGGCGGTGTTTCCTTTGCCGCTTCTTCGGCCTGTTTAAGTTTGGTCTTGGTGATCTCTAGCTCGGCTTCGAGAATCTTGCATTGTGTTTTATTCGCGAGATGAGTTTTCAGTTGCCCCTCTAATTGTTCTTTACTGCGTTGCTCATCATATAATAATTTTTGCAATTCTCTGTAAGAATATATTTTATGCTTTTTATTATAGATTAATGTATTATTTGATAATAATTTTCCTCCTTTGCCATACAAATAATATAATTCTACATAATTACAAAAAATCAAATCATTGACATACTTTATCTTCTTGACAAAATCAGCATGTTCTTTCTCCCTCTCATGTCGCTCCATGATTAATTTACACTTTACGTGTTCAATTTCGGAATGATTGACATTTTGAGCCTTCTTCAGTCTCTCCTTTAGATCTTTAATTACTTTTTCACACTGCAAACATTAATGTTCAGTTGAACTATCCTGATAATAGATATCAAATTTCTCTTACTTCGTCACGATCGTTTCTCAATTGCTTCTTATCGGCTTGAAAATTTGCTTCCATTTTCGACTTTTCCGCCGACAGAGTAGCCAATTGATTCATTAATATACCCAACTGATTTTTTAATTGCTCCATAGTTTCTGTGTCTTCTGGATCTGTCTGACTTCCATGTGACTAAAATTATAGAGATTGTAGGAATATTAAGTAGGAACATTAATAATGCAACATCTAATAAAAAAAAATTATACCTGTCGTTGATTGACAAATACATCATTTTTAGGAATAGATGATTTGCCTATATTTGATTTATTTATTTTCAATGTGTCTTCTACATTTTTTGCATCAAGCTCTACAATCTTTTCATCTAAAATAAGTTGTTTTTTTTATGAAACATTAAGTCAAATGATTTTTTTAAATAATGCATTTATGTATTGAAATACCTTTTTCATCTTGCTCTTCTGATTTGCTATCCTCACTTTGTGCAATGCTCTTTCTTTTTTCAGTAGTTGCCATTATTGATTATTAAAAATACAATTATAATTCACCAACTAGCATCTGAAACAAAATAAATTTTTATATAAAATATTAAAATTTATTATTTTATTTACTTTTACCATTCCACATTTATAATAAATAAGCTTTAGAAATAAATATGCTCTGAATATATAATCTGTTCTAAGTATATGTGTTAATATTATAAAAGATTTGATTTTTTCTTGAAATTTGAAACAAAAATCAATTTATAATTATATTAGGTTAAATAAACATTTATGTATTATACTTGATGTACGTGAATTTATTGAATCATTTTATGTTATAACATATGTATATATAAATGCTTAATCATAAATAGATGCTTAATTAAAAGACACTTTCATCTTCTATTGTATTGTTGAATTTTTCATCATTACAAATTAACCTAGTCGGAGATTCTATTTCCAATGTTATCGGCCCACTGTTCTGTATGCAAACTTCCATCATTGCGCCAAACTTACCATCTGTATAAGTTCATCAAAAATAAACTTTTTAAAATTTTTTTTACATTTAATTCACACATATGTACTTTAATAAAATACAAGATAAATTACACATTTGTGTTAAATTATCATTGCATTACCTTTGACTAACTCTGGGATATATTTTCTACGCAATGTGGCAAGAAAATTCATATAAAAGGGTTCTGATTCTTGTGCAGGCATAGCTTTATGAAAATCTAACTTATTTCCTTTCAAAACATGATACAATGTAAACTGACTAATGCACAATATTTCATATTTCTTATCTGCTACACTGGCACCCCATTTTTTACCCTTGTTGTCCTCAAAAACTTTGGTATTCAATATTTTTCTCACTCTATGGCATAGAAATTTATGTTCAATAATTATATACACTTATGTATACATGCATTGATAATGTTATCTTATTACATGTATTCCATATCTACCGCTCCATCACCTTTCTTTATACCAATTAATACACATAATCCATTTCCAATACTACTAATAACTTCTCCATCGACTGAAAAATTACACTTAAGTCTTATTATCGTTGAGTAATACCATTACATACTCATAAAATTAATGTATTAATTTGGGAGCTTCTCAGCAAGAAAATACAGATAGACACAATGTCACACAACTGATTAAATAGAAAATTTTTTAAAATCTTAAAATTTTTCTGTTTGACAATTAATCATGATTTTGTGTTTATGTGTGTTTCTTGCTCCTTTTATTACATAAATGATAAATATTTCTCAAAAAACTTCTTCTACAGTTCATAACAAATTTCTTATCACAAAAAAACTTATATAAACCTAATTATTTGAATACATATTGATCACATTCAGCGAATTCAACAGTTGGATAGCAATCGAATGATAAGACGATGCTCAATTGTTCAATCTATTCATATACTTTTAATAGAAAATAAGTTTATTCCAACCTGGAATAAACTGTACCTGAAACTGAAGCTTTCGATACTCGTTGTATTATCGCTTTCATTTCGTAAACTGCTTAATCTCAATTTTCGCAAGATTCGTAATCATATGTTATGTCTATATTAAATATCTTTTTCTCTGAATGTGTGCAATTATTGAAGAGTAGAGCAGCCCTCTCTCTAACACTCTTCCTATACCATCTGGGGAGCTATTACGATTCTCGAAACGAAGTGAAAATTACAAAAGTGAGCAGATTTACTAGATTTCAACAAATGAAATTGTAGATATTCTAGTGAATTTCCTCACGCGAGAATTTCGCGTGAGCTTTCTACACTAGGAATACTGCTCCAATTATTATATCCCTATATAATTCACAATTACACAGAATTATAACGTAATAAAACAAGTTTGCAATCTATTATTGTTTTGTAATTCATGATTATGCGTCAAGTGACGCAAACTTCAGACAATACGAGTGCTAGGTAAAGTCCCGGTCAACTTTCGTCAAGATTTTTTTTCTCGTTGGTGCTATTGTGAAATGTGACGTTGACGGCGAGTGATTATTGCTCTTCCACTGTTTCTTGCGTCGTGAATTTGTGCCGTGGTTTTTGTTTCTGTTATTGTCGAATTATCCGAATGTCTTTAGAACGATATCCGTAATGATATTCTTGACGAGCTCAATCTAAGCACTGGTCACTGATTAATGAAAAATTTTAAATTTTAACGATTTTTTAGAAAGTGATAAGCTTTGTCACATTGAAACATGGACACGGATTTATTATTCTTCTCGTTCATAGACAATGCCACGAAAGCATGGCTCGACACTCTGCATCGGATGTGGGCATTATGTAAGCGCAATTTTTTTAATGTAAATTTTTTTTATCACAACGTACAAATGCATTAATTGATAATTGAATCATTTGTAGGGAAGAAGTGTGACGGTGTTAGTAAAACATTAACGGATTACTTCGAAACGGCACCAAATCCATATCTCAGCACATTGAGAATCCTTGTCAACACTTCTGACTTTGATCATATGACAAACAGCAAATCGCTTGCATTTGCAGGTTTTTATTTTTTGACTATTAATTTCTTTTGCAATGTATATGATCGTAGTTTTTTATTTCAAAATACATTTATACAATATAGAAAATAACTTGAGTATTTCTTTGTTATTTGTTTGAATAGATGGTTTTAAACTTGATAATTGTATCTTACAAACAATCTGCAAGAGTACAGGTTGAAACAAAATCGATTACTTTTGTTTTAATAATATATATCAAAGTCAAGGAAGTATATTCTATAAATAATCATCGAATTATCTTCTGGCATATTTAAAACAGTATTTTAGAGTTTTTAAGATGTAAAGAAATAGATTTTTTTTTAACAAAACTATTATGTAACCTATGTACATTATATTTTATACATTCTTAGAAATTAAGCTACTTTGTAATATAATTTTGTTCATGTTACAGTGATAGAAGAATTTTCAAATTGGATAAAAGAGAGAAAAGAAGATTATAAGGAATTTCTTGTTCCTGATTTAAAGTTAGCAGCTTTCAAATTAATAAAGCAAAAACATATGAAACAAATGCTGCTAATTAAGAATGTTTCTAATATATATGATTTTGTGGAACATAAAGATATGTTTTTACAATCAATAAAGGTATGCTAAATGCAAGAATGTAAAAAATTTTTATTTTATATTCATATGTATATATGTATGTATCTATCTATGTACGTATATATATGTATACATATATATATTTATTTATTTATTTATTTAATTTTTGTATTTATTATATGTATTTTTGTATTATTTTTGTAGGAAATGATAAGAGATAAAGAATATAAGGAAGCTGCACAATATGTTGCAATGTTAAAATTGCAGAGTCATTTTATGGATCCAGAAATATTGTTATTACCACTTATATTACAAAATAAGTTACAAGTAGTTGATGAATTTCTAGTTGACTGCCAAGATGTTCAAAAGGCTTTAACAACTTATTTAGACAACTTGATAGCACCAGGAAAAAATGTACAAATCATATTGGAAAGATTTATCTAGTGAGTGATAATGTATTTGTTCATTTACATATACAAGATATTTTAATTTTATGATTAATTAATTGAGATTTTTACTGAATTAAATTTTTTCAGTGAAAATGATATTCCAGAGGTTAAAATATCGTTAACACAAGTTCGTCCGATAACTAAGCTTATTGCACGTCTAATAAAGCAGTATAATTTGTCACCTGATGTATGTCCACACTTAAACACAAAACGAAATGAAGGAGCATTGCAATTTATTATACATAAACGTTATGTGGATGGTAGTTTAAGTAAATATCCAGTTGTCTTTATTATTTAAAATCATTATCTTGTTGGAATAAAAATATATATGTATATATTGATATCTTTTATCTAATTTTTTTTTTTTTTTTTTTTTTTTTTTTTTGCAGATGTTGCTAGCTGGAGAGAGATGGTGAGAGAGGCAATAAGAGATGACATTAAATTGCAAAAGGAATTACTTCTTATGTTAATTAATGTCAATGATGCACAAGAAGGTTTATATTGGGCGAGGGAATACAGAATACCGAAACAAGAATGGCCATGGATGATTGTACATGCAGAAGAAAATGAAGGAGAAGAAGAAACAGAAGAACAAGGTGCGCTAGGTAATGTTTTATAATTTATATTTTTATATGTATGTTTTGCGAAATATTCATAATATTGTAGATTTTCATGAATGAGGAAAAATATTAAGATATCAATTTTGTCACTAAATCATTTCAAGTATATACTCTTCTGCTCACTCATATATTCTTTTTACAATATCATATTTTCCAGGAGTAAATAATGGAGCTTCTACGAGCAAAGATGAAAATTGGGAACCAATCGAAGATAATCAAAATTATCACATTTTGAAATTACCAAGAGAGTCTATTAATGTAGTGGATAATGGACGCTTATTTGAAGAATTCCTTGATAATGGATTGAGGAATGTTACTATAGTTGGAATTGATTTAGAGTGGAAACCTAGTTTTGGTAATATTTGAGAACATAAAAAAAATTATAAAACTTTTTACAATACTTTAATATGAATCATTTATTTGTTCTTTTATGCACAGGAACTAAGCAACCAGAACTAGCACTTATACAAGTAGCTACTGAGGATAATGTTTATATTTTGGATGTGACTACTCTTGGTAATGAATTATCTGAACTCTGGGCTGAACTTGGTCTTATGTTGTTTGGAAATAAAAATATTATTAAAATAGGTAAGTGTTTTTAATATTTGAAATAATATTGTCTATATTATTTTACATAGCTATATGTGATTTACATATTTACATTTAATATTTAATATTTTACATTAAAAAGAAATATTAGATAGTTAATATCACTATATGAAATGGAAACAATATAAATGTTAATACTAAAATTGTTACAATGTACATTACCACAGGATTTGGAATAGCACATGACATAACAGTGATACGCAATAGTATATCTACATTGTCGTCTATTAAAAACCATGGCCAAGGTTACCTCGATTTGATGATTTTGTGGAGAAAATTATCAGAAGATTACAACTTTATTTTCCCATACAAAGGTGACCCAAACTTCACAAGCAAGAGCTTAAGTAAACTTGTGGAATTATGTTTTGGGCAGAGATTGGACAAGTCTGATCAATTCTCAAATTGGGAACTAAGACCTCTTAGAGAAAGTCAAATAATATATGCTGGTTGGTAATTCCCTTTTTCTAATTATATAATGCATTTTCATACAATTAAAATATCTGTTTTATATGACAGCATTGGATGCTTATTGTTTGTTGGAAATATATAAGGTATTAGCGGATTATTCAGCAGATATGGATATACCATTTGAAGATATTTGTGCAGAAATACAGCACATTCCACAGACACATAAAAAACCGACCACAAATAAAACCACACATAAGGTATAAATTATATAAACAGAAAATAAATTATATAAGAAAATTATATTGACATATATATTACATATATATGTTACATTATATGGATTCAATGCATTGTATGATAGTCAACAACATTTTTCGTTGATAAGAAAAGACATTCTGTATAATTTTTCTTATTTTTGTAAATTTTATATAACAAACACGTGCATTCTGGAAGCTATTGTGTGATTCAATTGTTCATGTGAAAATAAATATATTTTTTGAAAGATACAATAGATATACATATATATATATATATAAAATTTTTTAATTATGCATAAAGTGAGCTCAGATGATCTTGATATATGTTGTCAAGATCACGACCCTGAGTAACATCCAAGAAGTTTCTGTTGTTTGTTACAAAGTTCTTTACAATTAAATTGTACAATAAAGACAAGTATTAAATACTTTATTAATAATCTGAACTTTTCTGAGCATGAATTTTATATTAATCATATGTTTAAGTAAATATATGAACAAGGCTCCGCTCATTTTCCTGTGTTCCCGCCCTCAAAAAATCTAACTTGACCCAATCAATTTCTATTTTTTAAATAAAAATTAGGTTTGGATTAGGTTAATTTTTTGGAGGAGTGGCAATGCAGGAAGAGCGGCAAAATCTCTCTCTCCCCTTCCCCTTCACATTTATGTAAATACTTAAATATACAATTAATATAAAATTTTTGTTCGGAAACGTTCCAATTTTCGCATTGAATATTTTTATTGTACAATTTGATTGTTAATAACTTTTTAACAAACAATGAGTGACGGCTAAAATTTTTTATATTATATTACTTAGGATATTACTTAGAATCATGATCTTGACAACATATATCAAGGTCAAAGTCATTCGTGAGGTTGCTACTTTATGTATAATTACCGATCTTTTTTTTTTATTTTATTTATTTTTTAATTACATGCTCTTTATGTGTATGTATTTTATATCTAGACATTTAATAATCTCCAATTATTTTACAGAAAGCTATATATACAAATCCTGCAACATCTGATAGAGACAATGAGAATTATCGCGCGAATGCAGGAGCTTCACCAAAATACGAAACGGCATCTAAATACAAATCTATGGGTAAACAGGGATATCATAATAAACAGAATAAATCTGCGCATCTTGGAATACTTAAAATAGCTAATGATGGAAGACACGATAATCAAAAGAGATATGACAATCGTGATAATCAGAATCGAGACAGATGCGCGCGTGTCGGAATAATTCAGATAGCTAATGACACAAGAAGTGATAACCAAAGGAAATATGATAATTATAATAATCATAATCAGATCAGATACGGACACATCGGAATGATGCGAGGGGCTAACGGTGCAAGATATGAGAATGAAAAGAGACATGATAATCATGAAACTTATAATAGATTTGACAATTATGAGAATCATAATAGATATGACCATCCAAACAGATACGGTAATCAAAGTAGACGCAATAATTCTAATAAATACGACAAACAGATCGATAGACGGGAGGATGTTCAGAATAGATTTCTGGACAAGTTTGAAAAGATGAATAGATCGGAATCTAGAACGCAGCGACAACATCAAGGAGATCCGATCATCGCGCATACGTGGCGCGTTGTATGTGATTCGATGTTGGGTGGTTTGTGCAGCAAGCTACGGATGTGCGGTGTAGACTGCATACACGTTTTATTTGATCAGGGTGGAGACGATTCTGCCAAATTGGCAATGCGTGAAAACAGGATTTTGCTAACGCGTAATAAAAATTACGAAAGAGTAAGACTAACTTTATATGTATTTGTCATAGCCGAACTGTTGTAATTCTTATTTTTTTTTTTTTTATGTTGCAGTTTAAGCAGTATTTACCACTAAAGAACTGCTATAGAATAATGGCCGATACACCTGACAATCAATTGCGCGAAGTTTTATGTTATTTCGGCGTAGTTGTTACGCAAAATGATATTTTCAGTCGATGTCAAATATGTAATTGCGATGAATTCGTCAAAGTCCCGAAGCAATTAATGGACGATCTTGTGCAAAGGTGAGCTATTTTCTATCTATATATCGCTTTGCTTTTGTTTTACAATCTTTTCTCTTTCTATCAATTTTATGATATAATAAAAACAATGATTTCGCCTTCGATTTAGCTTCGTGAAAATTATAAGAAAAAACAATTATCGAATGCTGCCCAATCAAGTCGATAGCGTAGGAAAAGCTGGCGTTGGTGATGATAACGACGATTTTGAACTTGCTCGGAATTCGAACAATTATTTTACGAATAGCGAGCATCGCACATGGCGTCTGTCCACAGACACTATCGAGGTTGCCACATGTACAACGAGATACCAAATGCGAATACAAATCGATAAGGTCCCACTGAAAGTATTGAAGAATGTACAGATCTTTTATATCTGCGAACACTGTGGAAAAATATATTGGGATGGTTCACACTTGGAGCGAGCTCTTAATGGTGTTATCAAAGATTTAATCGTTAAACAATAAGTATTAAGTGTGATACAAAAAAAGAAAAAAAACGAAGACTCTTGCTCAAAAAATTAGAGTAAAGGGCAGAAAAAAATCAAAATCATCCATAGTTTGAGAAATTTCAAATAATGATTGTTCCTAAAATTTACGCGTCGTCAATATCGAGTATGTGATATTGTCATGCTTATTAAAACGCTACATTAATACACATCTGATCGTACTATTTGCGACATAGACTACGTTTACACGTCATCCCTAATCGGTTCTAAGGCTGGTCAATCAGAGTCATTCCATTCTTAAGAGGAATAGCTGTGATTGGCCAATTTTACAACTACGGACATTATTAAACCCGATTAAGGATGCCGTGTAACAATACTCATAGATAAACACATATATTCTTTGTCAATATATTGTTACCGTTTCTTGTATCTTTAAGATTATTATATTTTATTTTTTTTTGTTCATTTAAATTATATATATATATATATATATATATATATATATATATATTTATTATATAGTGAAATCGCGCTATGAAATGATATAATCTTGATCTGATAAAATCGATTGCATATTATACAGATATATCATACTATATAGTTATGATGTCATCAATTTTAATTTAGTTTAATTTACTATTATAAATTAATATTATATAATATTATAATCGCCGCTATCATTAATTGTCATTTTATTAGCATAAGTTGTTAAATAATCAAAAAGTTTATTAGATTTCTACCATTTTTTTAAATCGATAAATAAGAGATTTAAGATGCAAATTCAGATTATTGATTGATGAGGACCACAAACAAGTGTCGAATTGTAAGATGTAATTTGATATATGACTGCATATTTGAGATTGCATGATATTCTCTCCACATAAGAGCGAATCAAATGCTGCTCAATGTATCAACTTTGTTGATTATTTGTAATTTCTTGCAACTATCTTTGTAATGAAAAAGACAACTATCTTTGTAATAAAAAAAAAAAGCAAAGATGCCTATAGAATATAAGATGTTATTCTGATTTTTTTAAATATATATTTTAATTATTCATATTACAAATATATGTATTTACATAGAAAAATATGCGTATCTATTTTTTATTAAAAAAGAATGTTAACAAAATAAAAGGAAAAAAGTATAACTGTGACGCATTAGATAGTTTTTTAAATCTAAATTTCATGTTTTTCAGGCATGTTTTAGCAAATCTTTGTGTTTTTATCTAAATGTCAAAATAAATAAAAATAAAGGTATAATTCTTCCACTTGTCTAATTTTGTTTATTTTTACTCCCTCTAAGTTTTGAAGCATAATAACAAATGATGGTACGATACATAAATTAGAAATATATGTATGTGTATATTGACAAAAAACATTTTACAAGCATTTCAAATAATTTACGAAAAAAATTAATATTTTTAATATTGTGACATTTTATCATTTTAATCTTCTTTCCTTTTTTTATACAATATAAATATCTACAAAACATATTTAACGTATTATTTTTTACTATATCGTTGCTCTGTCTATCGACGGAGATTCTCTGGCTGGACCAGATTTTTCAAATTCTGCTGGTTCTACAAGTCGTTTCTTCCCAAACGGCGGCGGCCCGATTAATTTTTCCACATCATCATATGTTAACGTTTCCTTTTCTAATAAAGCTTCCGCGAGCTGTATCGATAAAAATATTTTATACATGTGAAATAATACTTGATATAGCTTTCGATTCTAAGTATACATATACATATACACACACACACACACACGTGTGTGTATGTGTGATAAAATATACATACTTTATCCAATTTATCTTTGTTATCCAAAAGTAATCGCCGAGTTCGTTCGTATGCTTCTCCTATTATTCTCCTCACTTCTGCATCCATTATATTCGCCAACTTCCTACTATATGGTTTCTTATTTTTCTTTAGAAGAAAGAAAAAATTATGTACACCTTGTTCTTAAACAAATGGTTTGCAAAATTATTGATTTTTTGTTTTTTCGTACCGGATCAGTATATTCTTCGTTGAAAGAAACTAAGCCCACGGCTGGACTCATTCCAAATTGTTGGACTTGAAGGTATGCCGTTTTCGTCACTTTCTTCAAATCGTTTTCGGCGCCTGTTGAGATCTTATCGAATGTTATGTATTCTGCTACTCGTCCACCTAGCATCATACACATTCGTTCGAAGAGTTCCTCTTCACTGTGAAGTTTCTGATCAGATTGAGTGTATTGTGCAAATCCCAGACTGAGATTAGTTCGCGGTACTATTGTTACTTTGAGTAACGCGTCTGTATGTTCCAGCAACCAGCCCACTAGCGCGTGGCCGGCCTCGTGGTAGGCGACGACGCGTTTCGTGGACGGAGTCAACGGATTGTTTCTCTTCGTCAAACCACCGATCGTTCTGTCAATTGCGTACATGAGATCGCTGCTGTCGACCTGTTTCTTTTTGTCTCTCGCAGCGTGCAATGCTGCTTCGTTGCAAACGTTTGCAATATCAGCGCCTGGAAACATTAAATTTATATATATATATATTTATATATTTTTTTTATGTACTATCAAATAAAATACATTGCCTGTTTTTATTAGTGAATTTAAATGTACAATACCACTAAATCCGGGTGTAAGATAAGCCAAATATCCCGAATATTTTGAAGGCTCGCTTCGTAAAGATATCTTCTTGAGGTGAGTTTCAAATATTTGTTGTCTTTCTTCTAAAGTGGGAAGATCGATCAAGATATGTCTATCGAATCTACCGGGTCTCAGTAACGCCTTATCCAATACATCCGCCCTGTTTGTTGAAGCTAATATAATAACATCCTCCTTTGCTATCATTCCATCCATTTCCACTAAAAGCTGATTTAACGTTCGTTCAGACTCGCTGTTGGAGATTCCAAGCGAGCTGTCTGATCGTTTCTTGCCAATTGCATCAATTTCGTCGATGTATATGATACTCGGTGCTCTATGGAAAGTTTTATTAAAGTGGATATTATTATTATTAAAATATACACTAATTTAAAAAAAAAAAAAAAAACATCAAACCTCTTTTTCGCCTCTTTGAACAGATCTCTAACTCGAGCGGCACCCAAACCACCGAAGACTTCAATAAATTCAGAGCCATTCATGGATAGGAAGGGGACACTCGCCTCAGTCGCTACAGCTTTAGCCAGCAACGTTTTACCGCAGCCAGGAGGCCCCAAAAGTAATGCGCCTGAAAATGCAATTACACAAGCTAGATTTAGTATAAATTTGGAAACACTCATTTCTCATATACATATTTAAGCATACCTTGTGGCACTTTAGCGCCAAGTGTCTTGTAACGTTCTGGATGTTTGAGATAATCAACAAATTCCATTACTTCTATCTTAGCTTCCTTCAGTCCTGCCACATCTGCAAAGTGTACACCTTTACCCTTCCCCATTAACGGCTCGACTAGCGTGAATTTTGCTTGTTTCATCTGCGAAATAATCTCAAAGGGTTTAAAAGAGAAACGTTTTCTCACTAAACTAAAGATACCAATAGCCATTAGTGCGATAAGCAAGAATCTCATGATACTCGCTATATATTCTATTTTCCTTTCGTAAATCACTTGTACTCCTTGGCCTAAAATATTTCAAATAAATGTATTATAAAAAAATGCAATCTCCAGTGTACAGTGTACAGTTATTATAACATTGCAAATAATTTTACCTACCAGCTTTTATGCCAAGATCTTTCTCCACTTTTCTCAACTTTTCTTCAAAATTCTCAATGCTTGGAACAGCCATATGATATCTTTTATAAGGGCTCCTTCTTCCCTTGATAATTGCACCATCGTGCACTACAATTATAACATGATCGATAGTGGGATTCACAATAATTGCCTCAACTTCTCCTTTGCTCAGCATATGGTACACAAATTCATTCCAAGAGATGGAAGCTGCAGGCTATTCATAAATATTACTTACAAACATATAGTAATATCTTATATCTTTGACTTGTATGACTTAATGATTTCTGCAAAAAAAACAGTGGTCAATGAAAACTCACTTCTATATTTGATGTGTCTATCTGTTGCCTTAATGCGATCAAGAGAACATATATTAATAAAAACCACATAGAAAGTTTACGAAGTAATAATCTCATCTCTTCATTTTTATCAGGCTCTTTGTCTGGTTTTTCGGAACCAGATTCCTTTGAAGATTGCTTATTAAAATTACTACATGTTGTATTAAAATATCTGACATTATCGATTCTTGGGAAAAGATCAAACTTGCTGCCATGCAAGAATGCAGTCTGCACAGCATGAAATTCTTTACGTATCTTCTTGTAGGTCTAAAAACAAATGCATTTTTATCAATGATACATGAAATATTGGTCAATATGAAGATATGCGGAGCAATATATCATGAATTAAAAATTAATCGACTAAATAAATACGAAACATAAATAAAAGTTAAAAATAAAGTGTCCATAAGTGTCCAGGAGATACTTGCATGATAAGAAATGGGAAGAGATAACCTATGTGCACAACTCGAGTGTTTGACGTTAAGCAGGACGTTCTCCCTCGGGAGATAAAAATTTTTCAATGGGAAATAGAATATCCGACTAGGCGCTACATAATGCCGCCTCGAACACTTGGTCAGACTCTGCATAATTTCAGATTTCGAGGATAAAATCTTAAGTGATAGATTCGCGCATCGTAGACAATTTGCGTGTACGAATCATATTATATGATCACGATCACATGATTTCACACGAAACTATATATTAAGGTATAATTTCATGTGCTGCACAGAGATGATCGAAATGGACTAATCAGCGGTCACACTGTCGTTACTCATTCATTCATTTCGATCACATGAAAGCCTATTACGGTTCAAAACGAAGTAAAAATACAAAAAGTGAGAAAATTCACTAGAATATCTACAATTTTATTTGTTGAAATCTAGGGAGTAACGCCGCTCTCAGGCTTCTTCCTGTTAAAGGTCGACAGAAGACATAGCGAAAACCTCTCGCGGGTATTACCCGTGAATTACGAATTCTTAAGACCATTGCACGTTAAAAAATTTTAGTCATAATCGTAAAGACGTAAGTAAATCAACCAATCACAGTTCAATCATTCTTATTATGTTTTGAAATATTTGATTGTGATTGGTCAATTTTCTACGACATTATGATTACGATTAAAATTTTTTAATATGTAATGGCCTGTAGAGCAAATTTATCACCATCTTAGGCCAACTGCACCTAATCCGCCATGAGCTATATCTGTTTTGTTTACTTATGAAATATTATTTTAATAATTTTTTCCAAAAACAGCTGAGTACCGGACTGCGGACGATTCTACTGATTACAAATATCATAATTTTAATGTGATTCTCTTCATTTTTTGGCCGTAATACGGAAAAAGTAAATCCATAAGTCACGGTTACCCGCGAGAGGTCTCTACTGTCTCTTCTGCCGACCTTAATAATTTGTTGGCTAGCTTCATATAAATACGGCCAGATGGCAACCCGCAGAGGCAGCCCGGAAAAGAGATATATAGAAGTTTTCCCCACCTCGTAACTCGCCAGTCGCCATAGAACTCACGGAAATCTTCTCGAGATACTCGATGAAATTCGGGTGAGTTATTCTGTTAATAATTCATTTTTGGACATGTCTGAATTTACGACCCGATTATTCGATCTCGCGACGACCATATTCTATAAAGTTTCGCGAAGATCATCGACCGACCGGTTGTTAATGCAAATGACAGTTTTGCGGTTACACTATGGAAGCGAGGCTCCGCTAATACTTTTTTCCGTTGTATTGTAAAAAAAAAAGAATGCACACTAATGGTCTGTGTAAATTCAACGATAATACGTACGCGAATTCGAAATCGTACAATTATTCTTGTTCTCAACTCAATTGCTTCGTTTCTCGCAATTGGTCTTCGCCCCAGAGTAGAATAGCATCTAGTAGAATATCGCAAAATAACAAAATTATAATCATCTTCTAACGATCTGCTAGATTTTGTATTTTTTATATACGTATTTTGTTTCTTCTCCGGTAGGTATTTTAGCATCATTGCTCCATACGATGTCTATCTTGCATGATAAGTGACAGATTCCTTGAAGCAACATTATCAGACCGATTTCTATCGCCTAATCAAAAAATCATGTTAGAATAGTATTTTTTGAGCCGAGCCACTGTTTAAAGTTACTGTCAAAATGAGTGTCAATGCTGCTGCCGAATTATTTTATTTACTAGAATCCAATAAACTTGGAGAAGTTGAAGAGATCAAGAAAGTCTTTCACGATCATTTCTTATGCAGTGAGTAATAGTGCATATTTTATTGCATTAGAGTAATTAAATTGCAGTTATATACTTAACTTTTTTTTAATTATAATGGATTACATTTATAGCTAAGGACAATTGGTTGGTAAATGGATTATTCGATTATTATCTCTCTACAAATTCCTTAAGGACTGCCGAAGTATTGGCAGGAGTACGAGAGCCACATGACAAGCATTTGTTGGATCGTTTATCAGATGTCTTTTCAAAACCTGGCAACAGTGGGCAGAGAATACAAGCACTCACATTGCTGGGGCATATAGCCAGACGTCAACCTACTTGGTTGTACAAGTTAGCCAATCATGCTTTATTCAGAGATCTACTTAAATTACTTAAGGTAAAACATTTTTTTTTTATTGGTATATATAAACATTTATGTGTATACACATTTAATTTTTCTCAATTTGTTAACTCCATATGTACCTTTAGTTGTAGGATTAAGAATTATTTTACATATATTTGTATAATTTAATTTGAATTAATTTATACTATATACATAACTTTTTATATGCTAATGATTATTTATTATATGGTACTTAATGCAAATCACAACTAAAATTTTATATGTTATACAATATGACATTTAATCTAGAAATAACTTTATAAATATTGGAAGAGGAAAAAGATGGATAATTTTGCAAGACTGTATTTTTCAAGGTGGAAGCAGATGTATTACCACTTATGAGTGCTCTACTTTTGTTAGTGATGTTATTACCAATGTTACCTGCTGCTCTAGGGCCATATTTACCAGAAATATTTGAGGTATTTGGCCGCTTGGCCTCTTATTATCATTATCAGTTATCTTTACTTTCCTCTTCCACTGTTTTTACTTCGACTAGTACAGTATCGAATGTCATCGACAAGGACCATTTGTACCTCATACATTTGCAGGTGAATATTTAACAATCATTTATAAATAAGAGAGATGGAGAAGCTAACAAAATTTTCTTTACCACTTTGCTATTGTAGGTAGGATTACACAGCTTATTTCATAGACTGTATGCGATGTATCCTTGCAATTTTATATCATATCTGAAGCAACAGTACATACAACGCGATCAATTGGCTACATTTAATCATACTATTAGACCTATGTTGGATTCCGTGCGTATGCATCCTTTGCTTGTTACTGCATCCAAGGATGCAGAAATTTCAGCCACTAGGTATATGTATTTGATATATATATATATATGCGAAATAATATGTTTTATGTTACACAGTGCATCTAAGTTACTCTTGTATATCGTTTCTTTTCCATTTAATAGGTGGAAAAAGATGGAACATCACGACATTGTGATAGAATGTGGCCGTTTTACATTAGACAAATGTCGAGAAGAAATTTTAAGCGTAGTTAATTCTCGGTGCACTCCACCTTTAGGTCAGCATTATCATATTCATGTCTAAAAATGCAAATAAAGTTGTTTTATTTATATATCTATTTACCTAATTTACAGATCAATCTTCCACTACTTGCGCGCCGATAAACATCTGCGGGGGAGTAACAACTGTAGAGATAAGTAATGGGGAAGACGATACATTCTGGTCACCCAGCATGGCAGTGCCACCACATAGTCCGCCATTTCAAAATACATCGCACGAGCCACGTTCTGCCCCGCCAACGCCTAATAATAATAGAAGTGGTACTTCACCGCCCGAGGCTGCTATCGAAGCGACTCCTGAAACTACTCCAGTTAAGGTATGAAAATAATTCTCTTATATATGTGTTCTCAAAGAAAAAGAAAGAAAAATTTTTATTACATTTTGTAGGATCTACGAAAATTAACAACGAGGCAAGCGCCTTTGGGATCTAACGCAGTTCGTGCTCTAAATGCGTTAAGCAACAGCGCATCTTCTCGACCATCTACGCCCACTTTGATAAATTCCTCTTCTACTGGTGCAGTGAGAAGCATGGATATTGCAGGAAATACACATGGATTTTCTCATAGACTAAGTAAGATTATGACTGATAGACAAAATGTTCTTCAACACCCACAAAAATTAGTGAGTAATAGCGAAGAAAATGGAAGGCTCTTAGAAATGGCAATAAGTCAAAATGGAAAGAATGATTCTTTTGAGCAAGAAGATCAAGAGGTTTAATTCCAATTTATCTAATAAATCTTATATTGAATCCTATATTGAATAAAAAAAAGAATAAAACCATATTTTGTATAATTTTATAATAGGTGCTGGAGATAGTTAGTTCACATGGAAATGGAACAATTGAAATACCAAAATATGTCGAATTACAATCCGAATCACGAAATGAGAAGAATACAGTTAGTGCTCTGGCCGATTCGATATCTCAAAAAATTTATAAATTTCGACTATATTCTCAATGTCATTTCCCGTCGGAAGGTTCAAATATAACGCATAAGGTTGGAATAGGAAAAAACATGAAAAATATCTCCAAAGATTACTATATACAACTACAATTTGCATTGCAATAATTATAATAAAATTGATTGAAAAAAATGCTTACATTTTCTCTTGCAGATTCGGCACTCTAAATCTTGTCCAGATATGGAAATGCAGAAAAAATGTAATAACGAAGATGTAATAGATCCAACCAAACTAATAGGAACGGTGAAACGTGAAGATGTCAGCATTCAAACATGTGACTTATTTCCATATGAATATCTGTTCCTGGGAGTGTTAGATCAGAATAGTCAAAATTCTAGCCAAAACAGCTCTGATTCAAGACTATCTCCAATTAGCATGCTCGATCAATATATCGAAACTTGTACAAGAGTGAATAGCTTCTTTAACAAAACGAGTAAATATAAAATAACATATATAATGTATAAGACTGAAAATATCTTTAACAAGCAAAATGAAACCAGTTTTTTTACAGAAACAAACAATACCAGGCAGAAGCAAAAGAAGAGAGGAGAGGAAGATGCGGAAGAAGACAGAGGAGATGATGATAATGTAGATACAACCTGTGCTAATCAATTACTTCAATTAATGCAAATGCAACTGCAGTTTGAAAGGCAAAGACGGGAGGTCCATGCCGAACGTAATCGACGTTTGCTCGGTAAATCGAGGGACTTGCGAGCTTTGGAAGAACATAATCTTGCTTTGGTCCGTTTATAATTATTTTGATACGATAACGTTTATTCAATTCTTATGTGCTATTGTTTGGGTAATAGATTTGGCATTATTTGCATTATTTATTTCTCCCTTGCAGACCGATCGATTAAAGATGGTAGAAAGAGAAGTGGAAACGTTGAAAACACAACTGGAATATAATAAAAAGGAAGCACATCAAGCTGAGGAACAATACAAAGAAACTATTCATCATTGGCAAACTAAAGTATGATTTTTAAAAATATATATCCATTTTTGTGATACTAAAAAAAATATACATAAAAGACTGCTTTACTTGTATTATGCATATAGTGCATCGAGGAACAACAACAAAGCTATGCATTCAAAGAACGCTTAGAGTGTCTTGAATTAGAATTGAAAAGCGAACAAAGAAAGGCGGCTGAAATACAACAACAACTTCGTTCTACCGAGGCGGAACTATTCAATGCGGGATACCAATTAAAAACGGCCCTAAAAGCTGCGGATCGTGGTAAAGAACTGGAACGCATTGTGGATATTATGCAGAAAAAATTTGTGCTTTTAGGAGAGGTATATGATTTGTATAAATTTTAAATTAAAAATGTGAATTAGTTGTTGAAAGTTTAAGTTGATTTACATAAAAAATGGTTAATACATTATGAGACAATTGTGGATATATTTCTCTTACCTTTGCATAGGCGCAATTAAGACTTGAAGAAAATACAAGTACTCTCTCACCGACTGTTAGACAAGAAGCGACTCAAGTTCAGAAATCTTATACAGAAGAATTAAACAGTAAGCGTTTGAATGTGTAGATTGAAAAAAATTGATATTAATGTTTCCTGCACGCGAGATAATAAATTACATATATTATCGATTTTTTTTTTTAGATATTCGGCGACAATTGGAATCGCGAACATCGCATTTGGAAGCACTGAAGACACGTCTAAGTGAATTAGAAAATAAAGAAGCGCGCAAAGAGACTCAATTAGTGGATTTGCAAAGACTCTTACAAGAAACGAAGGAACAGCATGCGTTCGAGTTAGGGGCTATCGAATCAAAGTATCGAGCACAAGTGGATATTAATCTGCTACTGGAAGGTCGTATACTCGAGCTTCATGGCAAATTGGAAACCGTTACATGTTCCAATGCTTCGCTCATGACAAATCCCGCTTCCTCAGCGTCGCCTAAAGAACGATCACCGCCTTTATCGACCAGTTTGGCTTCGTCCAGCGAGGGCAGCCTCGCGTTCATTCATCCAGGCGGCGGAATTATCATGAACGATTGTTGCGAGACTGCGACAGGTGAAATCTCTAATCTGCAAGCTATGATAGAACCTTCAAATAGCGGTCGAGCCACTTCGCCGTCATGTTCCCTTACCCAACGATTATCGATGTCGAAACAAGACTAAATGTTACGGAAAGCATAGCAATCTTTTTATATATCGTCAGTAAACGATATATATGGGATTTATACAAAGATTGCATACATCGCGGTACGAACAGTACGAGAAAAGTTATTAGTAGCTTTTTATTGATAGAATTTAAACAAGATTTGAAAGAAAGTTGCTAATCGACTGATTGCGATTGAAAAAGCGCTCTATAATAATTTGTTATTCAGTAATTTCTGGAAAATTCACAGTGAAAATAAATGGTTGAGATATTTTGCTGACCAATTTTGATAATTTTAATCTCTTTCTTTCTCTCTCTCAATCATATTATACAGAGAAATTTTCTCTTATAACATTTCAGTCTTCATTCTTTTCATTAACGACTACATATTTCTATTAAAGGTCTGCAATATTATTTGTAAATTCTACTATTGACTGTTTTCCTGGATAGAAATCTGAGACTAAAAGAGCATTGAAATTATCGTAATTTCAATGTTCGAAATATTTGTTAATATCTGAATATTTATTATGTAATATGTTATTAATTTTATAATTTATATCCTGATGTCCCATATACATACATATGTAAATATTACAAGTTGATAGTTGTTTGCATATGTATTTTACACACACACACAATATAT
>JBCEZV010000093.1:512009-529257 GCA_039654365.1 Cataglyphis livida
ATTATACATATTGTTCATATAATTGTAATATTTTTTACAATATATTTACACATACACAGACACACGCACACACGCATACGCCCGCACACACACACACACACACATAATTTTATAATTATATAATTATATAATTATAATTCAATAATTTGTTTGAATCACGATAAAGAATTTAAATATGTGACAATATGTTTTTTCATAGGTCGCGCATGTCAAATTCACGGATCTAATTCGAATAATGCACATGATATACCATCAGAAGTAGCACTAGATAATTCTAATGCAATGGCCAGTGCTCCACCAGAAGAAGAAAGTAAGTATTTTTATACACACATAAACACAATTTATATGTACAATGTATATACAAGTATATATACAAATTATGTATATGTGTGTATTTTCACTTTGCTTATAGAGAAAAATTTTATATTGCATATTGTTTTAGTTTTAGTATATCAAATATTTTTGATATACAGTTCTCATAGAATTTTGTTTGAATAATTAAAGACAAAGATTGATACAAAGTGATCAGTTTCAAATTTAGTATTATAATATTTTGCCATTTATGAAATATTCTAATAATAAAATATTTCATGCAAGATCTAATAAGAATTTTTGAATTATTCTTAACAAATTGAGCGTTGTGCGCAGCTCTCTTGTTATTTGTAGATGAAAATAATATTTGCAGGAACAAAGATAAAAAAATAATCGACAATATAGCTTTATTGCCACTATAACTTTTTTCAAATTAACTTTGTTTTAAGAAAATGTTGTCATCATTTTACATTTTAATATTGTTTCGCGTACGTATAAATAAGCTACGAACGATCGATAATTCTCTCAATCGATAGTTGAATCTGTATGAAAGGAAATTTTGCTTTTACATGATTGTTTAATTAATAAAATCTCGAAAAAGATAAGTATCTTTAAGATATAATACACATGACATTTTATGAAAAATGCATTTTTTTCAAATTTGCAATATGCACTAAAAAATTAGTGCTGCTAAATCGATTCAACTAATAGATTAGTTAATATTACAAAAATAATTTGCACTTTCTGTAATTGCACGCTTTTTATAACATTTTATGTACATACAAATAATGCACGATAGAGTAAAATTATATGTTAATGAAAAGATATTAATTATTACAGTACATCTATGGTTTACTTATGTATTCGAACGCTGAAATGAAAGTGCGAAGATTCAAAACGCGGTAATTCTTCGGCAAACAAAATTACACATTATAATTATTTATATATATATTTATCGATAATAGGTATAATATTAAATTGATATAATATGTGATAATTTTGAATAAATAATTTGAGAATATTTGCTTCCAGGACTATTTATTGAATCTAATGAAAAAAAATATTGCATATCGGATAAAAATAATAAAAGGATCACAGAAACCAACGAATATCAAACCAGTGTTCCATATACTATTCAATACAGGCGTATAGATGCCTATACTTCTACAAATAATAATTCCAACACTAATGATTCCAATTCTAACAATAATCTGCTTTCTAGGTAAGTAAAAAAAGTTTTTATTTACATCTTTATAACTGTTATGATATTCAATATTAAATCGATTTTATCGCTTATTTTCCTCATTTTCCTTATTTGTTAATTTTCTAACAATTATGTAATATTTGTATGAATAAATTTATATGGTTTAATCATTATCTGAAATTGCAAAATATGTTACAGAGAAGTTACAGTTTTTGAAGTGCGAGAAGATCAGAGTGATAGAAACATAGAGACATCACAAACTGATCTATCTAATCATAATGATGATAATTTATCTAATCATAATGATGACAACGGTGACACTATAGATTCTGCTTCTGAACCCAACAATAGAAGTGATAAGAAAAAATCAAATCTAATTATCAATCAAGTGGTCCAACAAAATATCACAATAAACTTGAATGGAGAGGAATATTAATGATCATAATCTTTATCAATGTTGACAACATAATGTTATAATCAGCAAATAGCATATTTGTACACATCACGCACATATACATAATACCTTCTTTGCATTATAATAATCAGTGATATGCAGTTATAGATTACTAAAAATACTAGTGTATTAAATGTTAGATATATTATTTTTAATATATTATGTAATATATTAAAAATATATAAATCATCTTTTTTTTTAAATTGCATTATACTTTATGAGATTAAAAAAATGATTTATATTCTAAATAATAAAATATCTAACTTTAATCACAACAATCTGTTACACATATTCGATTGTATGTGACAAAAATTTCTGCAATATCAATGAGAAAACTTGTACATTTTATAATAAAAATTTTGTTACATTTTTAAATTCTTTTACAGTTTATTATATATTTTTTGTCCTGCTCTTTTTTATACAATTTAATATATTTCTTGCTCATTTTTTCTAATTTACATTTAAAATAAATAAATGTAGATACATTGAATATAGGTAGAGTTGCCAGACATTTTGCAATAGGAAGGACAGACCTCCAATTTAGCAAAATTTTTTCTGTTCTGTACTTCAATTTTGGCAAATGGTTTCCCTTTTTTTTTTTATAGATATGTTAATAAATATTAAATATAATAAAACGAGGCTTAGTTAGTAAAAAAATTAATAAGCGGCGCAAGGAGCCAGGTGCAGAATATAGACCGCAAAAACAATATATTTATTGATTAATAACGGTAAAAAAATGCCTTTCGACCCTTTTTTGAATCATCTTTACCGCTATTTAACAAAATTGTAATCTAAACGCAATCGGCCTAAATCAACAAGGACAATACAAATACGGTAAGAAAAGAACGAAATAATTATAAAATCAATAAAGAAATCAATAGTTAAAAATTAATAAATACGTCCAAACTCTTTCTTCAATTCGGCCCGATTACTGAATTCTCGACGCAATTTTTGCATCTTTCTTATTATTTAATATTCAGTTGTATGATAAAAAATTGATAAAAAAAGAGCAAGTTCATTCTTGTGTTCGAAATCTGTAACATATGATCACAAATTGTCGAGAGAAAGGATTAATTAAGGAGAGAAAGAATTAATTAACTCAGAGATGATCAACGGTCAGCCAAAGATATACTCACGAAGTGCAGAGTTGATGATGTAGATGTTAAGCGGAGTCTCAACTTATCACAATTAAATTAAGAACTGCATGATTCTGAATTTAAAGTGTGTTAGTCTGATGGTCTAATTCAGACATAATGCTCGAGGCATTAACGTATCCATTTGTATGTGACAAGGTCAGGCTTAAAAACATAGAGCGAGGAGCAAAATAAACAGTACAAAGTTCAAATTTTCGTTAATTTATCAATAATAAGAATGTCCGGTAAATTTTTGACTGTTTGCATATTCAAGCTATTCTTTTGACGCTTAATAAATATTATTTCAGAGATCAAATGTTTATTAAAATAGGATTCACTATCTAAAATCTCAACGTCATTTCATTCGAACTCGTGATCAAAATCGTCTTTGGTCAGTAATCACAGAACGATTTGTTATATTCCTTCTGATGTGATTCCGATATTCAGATATTCTAGCAATTATCTGTTGATCTGGCCACCGATAAGATGCGTTACAATCAATGCAGTTGATTTTGTACACTGTGTAATATTCAGCTTGGCAAATAATGACTCTTAATGATTATTTTGCTACTCCAAATATGATAACAAAGTTAATAAACAATTTGATTTTGTATTTGTTTATTGGCAAAGCCAACATACAATTTTATTTTTACTTATGATATATTATACTTTTTTATGCATTATTAATACATATATATATATATTTTACATATTAATTTTTAGTTAATTTGCAAAATATATTTTATTTGGTTAAAATATTTAAGATGTTTATAACAATTTTTTTACTTAATATATATTATATATTTGATATTGTTAATATCATATTAATTTTATTTTGTTGTATACTTTAATTTATAATCTTAAAATATCATAAAAATAAGATTAAAAAATTAATAATATTAATAACAACAAAAATAATATTTAAAGTTTTTAATTTAAATAGTAATTTAAATTTTCCGCCCAGAAGTGTAGACATAAGCCCACAACTTTAATGGCTTCCGGTTGATATTCTATTGGTCACAATATCTGAGCTGCGGATTCTAGTGTATGCCTTATCCAATTATGTATAGAGATCATCAGCTTTTCACGTTTCCACTCTAGGGAAAAAGTATATGATCGTCACTTCTGGTGCAATAACATCGGCGTAAAGCGCTGTTTACACGGCATTTAACACTAGTAATTGCAACAGCTGTTGTTATTAAACTAAATTACGTTGCCATATAAATGTCCTTAATATTTTAAAATATTAAAAAATTTTTTAAATATCGCCTTGCTGATTGGTTGCTACTTGCTCACTGCTTGACCACAGACTACTATATAATATTATACAGTGTTACGTCTCAGCGACTCTCTTTTTCTCTCTATATCTCAGTTAGTGACAAAAAGATTGCTCTCTACTTTTATAGGACAACCTGCTTTCATCGGCTATACCCCAGGGACGCCGAGAGTTATAGTTGCGTTCCGTTTCACGTATAGAGCGCAAAGATCGCTTTGAAATCTATAATATATGTTACGTGAACTATAGATTTTCAGACGATTCTCGATATGGAAGTCTGTGTGCTTGACGCGTTTTGTCTAAACGTACCTTAAAGGCTGCGGTCGGAAAGACGCTAGGAATGCTTCGTAGCATCACATAAACCAATCAGAATAAAGAAATCTTTGCTCTTTTTGCCCTTATTGGTCAATGAAATGCTTCGAAGCATTTCTAGCATCTTCCCGATCGCAGCGAAAGTGGCGCGGCAGTAAGACAAAGCAGAGGGCGCTGAGTGCCTTGAGATTCGCTTTGTCAGAAAAGGAGGGAACGAATAGCGATAGAGCGAGAAGAACGTCCGTGCGAAGCACCTAGCAGAAGATAACGGCCGCCATTTTTCTTCTGACATTGCCATTCGTAGGTGATCTCCTGGTGTTATTTGTCGCGGGGATCTTTAATTGTCTCTCCTCTCCTCTCGTTTCCTTTCTCTATATTTATCTCGCTTCTAGTTGAACCCGACGACAATATCGATAACGAGGAAGAGGGAACGACGACGGGGGGCGGCGGCGACGACGACAACGACGGCAAGCGATAGTGGTGATCCTAGTGATACCCGTACAGGCTCTGTGTATAGCGCGCATTAAGAGATAAGAGCCGAGTGTAGAGATAACGATAAGACGTCAATGATAACTCGTGTCTGCTCTCTCATCGTCGGTGACGGCGGCGCAGGAGGGTGAAAAGGAGGAAGAGAAGAAGCCAGTAGTAGCAGTAGCGGTGTGACGAGTATTCTCGTGCGAACGGCACGAACGATACGAACGGCAGTTTACGATCGTCAATCACGTACGGTGGAGTGAAAACGAAATTTGTTCGCGGTTGACCGACAGACTGACAGGAGGGAGAACAAAGGACGAGGACGACGATACGACGTTCCCGAAGACGGTTCACCATCTAGGGGTATCGGCAAACGTTTATCTATTCGTGAAAGGACGGCTCCCCTTTCGCTTTGCGGAACGACGAAGTGGATCATCGACGTGGTGTTCGTCGTTGATATCGTATTGTCATATCGTGGTCACGCGTCACCGCGTACATCAGCAGCAGCGCCACCGGGATGGAGAGGCGAGCCGTTTTTGTGCTGCTGGGGCTGCTATATTTAGCGGTGGGCACCCTCGTCACGGTCCAGGCAGGTGAGTCTCAGGCACAGGCTCCTTTCGGCCAACATTCGCCGCGCGATCTTCGTTTATTATTTGTCCTTTTTTCACGATTCCTAGTTATTCTTTCTTCCACGACAAGGTCGACCATCTGATCGTTTCTACAATGAGATATTCGATAAGCGATTTTTCTCACACGACACTATGATTTACATTAAGGCCGATAATTAGTCATGATGAATCATCGTAGTAATGATCGGCATTGCAAGAATTCGCTAACCCATTCGGTTCGTTAGAAAGGACACTTTGGTATTTAAAAGATTCTAATATGTCTCGACGCATGGCGCAATAGTTAGTTTCGTCATCAAAAATATTAATCAATGTACAATAATATTGCATAAATAATTCATTGTATTGATATAACTCATATGACAAAATTATCACACAACGATACCGGAGTAACTACCTATCGATGACGATACTTTTCATCATGGTCGTCCTCCTCATCGATTAACCAGTCACTTTTTCAGATAGTACAACAAATGATGTACGAATTTAAAAGTATGATATAAAAGTTGATGTAAAAATAAATATGAATCAAGTTTGCCTAAAATTGTGTTTCCAAGGCGACTTTCGCTATTGATTTGATCAATACTCGTCAACATTTGACATAAGGCTGGCTCGCGTGACAGTTAGATTTAATTAATTCTGGATTAACAATTCTCATAGTGTCCTCTCGTAAATTACGATCATAATACAGTACGCGCAATTAATTATATTTAACAGTATTGGTGCTTTAAAATTAGAATTATTTTTACCAACTGTCAAATTTTAAACATTGTCTTCAATCTTATATCTAATCTTGAAGAGTTTTCAAGGCAAAATTATCATCCGCTTTTCTTTTTTTTTTTTGGAGGGAGTAGGGGGAGCGATAATTTTATAATTTATTACAATTTTATAATTAATTACAATTTTAATATAAAATTGTTTTAAAGACTTTCATTAAAAATCGTCGCGAGAGAAGAAATGAAATTTTATACTACATATGTCTCGGGATAAACATAACTATTATTTCAAGTTGACGGTCATTTTCCTACATTAGAGCTTGCTCCGATTTTATACAAGAAATAAAGACAGAGGCGTCCAGCGTTAAAAAAAAAAAAATATACGATGAGCGCATATACCGAGCTTTCAGTTAGATACGAAAATGGAACAGCTCTGAAATTGCGTTTGAGCACGATGGGTTATAACTTCTGCAGACTAAAGTTACGTGTGAAATAATTGGGCAAGTTATGTTTCGTTAAATACATTTTCATTACAATCGTATTCACATATCTATCATATCGTGTGATCTTTTAAATTGCCCAGAAACATTAATTATTACAATTTTTGTATTTTAACAGCCTTATAACTCATGAAAAAAAATTAGGGCGCAAATTGGAAAAAATCGGCATTTGTCGATACACGCTGCGTTTTATTATTATTAATTAATTTTTTTCAAGCGATTTATCCTTTCAACATTATTGGCAACTTTTTTTTTTTTTTTTTTGTCGTTGAAAATATCCGCATACACAATTTTATCGCATAAGGATATGCTAAAGTAATATATGCACAGTGTAAATCATGTTTGCTCTTTCGACGTAATTTTGTCAGGTTCAGTTGGAGAGATCTCGTGCTGCTTCATGTTTACGAATATACTACCAGATTTCATCGGTACGATCTTTTCGCGGGTTGCTAATATTTACAGCTACCGACACTCCTATCAAAACGATATATACATCAACATTCGAGAGAAGAAGAAACTTTCCCGCATAGGCGAGACCGAAAAGTTTCGCTCTCGTTAGGACTCATTTCTATGTTGCAGCCGCATACGAAGCTCATTAACACACAGTCACAATCAAAAAATTAAAAACATGTATGAAGATAAACGATGGATATTTTTTATAGAGCACACGCTGAGCGCGCGAAAAGAAGTTTACATGCAATGTGTACACGCATGTACATCACTTGAAAACACATAGATAAGGAAAGCCTCTTATACTCCATTACGGAAATCACTTTTTACGAAGAAAACGAAGTATTCTTTTTTACAAATTCGATAGCTTTAACACAACAATTTTTGGAAATATTACGATACGGGGATACGTTCATAAATTGCAGTTCAATGAGATGAATGACTGGAAAGAGTGTCCGCAGGTGAATTACATCTCGAAACATTTATTAACATATTCTACGATTTGTTAAGTATCTTGTGGCTAACGTCGCTTTCTAGGTCATTTAATGAGACTTATTGACACCGTCGGGATGTGTTCTAAAAAAGTTAGCCGATAATGTTGCAACTGTGTGCATCCTCGCGAGATAGTGATAGAGAGAGAGAGAGAGAGAGAGAGAGAGAGAGGGAGAGGGAGCGGAAGAAAGAGAGAGAGAGATGGAGGGAAGGAAAGAAAGTAAGAGGGATATTGCTAACCATCGCACATGCTTTAACTTTCACGGAAACTTTGTCGAGTAAATTAAAAAAAATAATAAAGCTTATAATCAATAAATAGATTATACACCATAACGGGCATATTTCATGACAAATAATTGGTGTAAATATATCGTACGCATATATGTATCTCGCGATATCTTTATACGGTGTTAATTTCACATCAATTCAAAATTTTTTACATCAATATTAATATGAAATCGTTAATTATAAGCGTTTCTTCGATTGTGTTCAGTTATCGGCGTGTAAAATTTAACGTTTTATATATTTAATATTCCAATAATATGTTCTTAATAATTAGAAAATTGAGCGGCTCCCATGTGTTTTCTCTCCGTGATGCTTCGTAATGAAACTTTTAAATATCACGCGAATAAATTTATAATTTGCAAAAGAGCACTTTTTTTTTTATCGAAAATGCAATAATTTATAGCAGGAAAAACATACATGAGTCTTTTATATCGCATATAATTATTAAAGATATGTACACGTATTAATTATATAATGTGAAGAAAAATAAAATGTTTTTTCTTTTTTTTTTTTTTTTCTCCAATTGATAGAAGATATTCTTCAAGATCCTACATCGAAAAACTATCACATCGGATCTTTTTTAACTCTACAACTCGATGAGGCTAATAAATACTTTTTATCATTGATAACAATCGAATCGTCAATAACTGGGCGTCATCGCGGCCTTTCCAACGAAGGACTCGCAGGAGGCTGCTGTCAACGTTGAACACCCCTGCTGCATGCCTCGTGTCGCGATGCAAATATCGCAAAATATGGGTTCGCAACTCGACGTCGGCGATGATGACGGTGATAACGATGACTACGTCGAGAACGACGAACTATTCGCGCCGCGGTGACTTTTGTTGCGCAACGATTGACCCTATTTTCCGTCCAGCCAGAAAACTCGACTCGCGAATGGTAACCCATAATCTGGTATCTGTCCTCACCGAGGAAATCATTATATAGACTTTAGCTCCGATATATACACCCGCGTGGGGAGACAGATTACACTGTTGAGAGAGAGAGAGAGAGAGAGGGAGAGAGAGAGACAGACAGACAAAGAGGAAAGCCTGGCTGCGTTTGTGCCAAACTCTGTGCGAGAACGCTAAAAACTTGACCGAATAGCTGCGGGGTCCACCTATTTTTATTACATCTATAAAGCATGCAACATACGGCGATCATAATATTCCGAATTGAATCGGCGCCGTCTCGCCGGAAAACGCGGCTCTCGTGACTCTCCGCTAGACATCGCGTTGATCATTTAGTTTTCAAGGTCAAACTACAAATCTATATATAATTTGCGTAGGTTTCTTCGAAAGACCATTAGAGATTGACGACCTCCGTGGGTGGTATTGAGATTTGATTGAAAGGGTTTAATAAACTTTGGGAATCGATAGTTTGGTTCTTAAACATGAACGATAACATTAAGGAAATATTCTTGTATTCTTGAACATATTATTACAAATTTTTTTTTAGATTTGCATAAAGAGAATATTAATCTGCTTTCGTAATATCGCTCTTCTACCCAGCCGCGATATCTCTAGCCACCACGTTCGGGTGGTCAAGAAACCATTTCTATTCTTGAACAGCAGATGAGAATGCTTACGTCTCATCCTGCAAGGATGCATCTATTTTTACAATTCCTAAACGTATGCGAAGTTTCATGGTCTTTCTGTCGCGTTCGAAACATAGAGACGATGACATTTTAGATCTCAAAAGAAAAGACGAGTCTGGGAATATACTTTGAAAGTGTGTCGCATCTTGTCGTGATTAGCGCACTCCGAAATGCACACATTATATATCGCAAAATCTTGATAGCCTCGCGAATATTATTAGTGATATTTATATAAGATTCGCATTCTTCGAAAGGGATTGGTCTCGTGACTGTAATTTTTTTTCTGTCATTCATATACAATATATAATGATAAAGAAGCATATAAGATAAAGCAAAGCATCTATCATAAAAAGCGACGAGTCTTTTCGATTAGGAATGAAATTAAGGATGTTTTGACTGTACAATAGTAATAAAAAACTGTCAAAATTATTAAAAAAAAAAAAAAAAAATATTTCTTATGTTTATACTCTTTGAAAAATCAAATAAATAAATTTGGATTATAAAAAGAATTGAAGTATTACAAAATATAATATAATTTTTAATATCTTCGTAAAAGAAAATAGTTGTAATTAATATTTTTTCTAATTTATGATAAAAACTTTTGATCGAATATCGTCAGAAACCAATTTCAAGAAACAAAAAAACGAGTAATTTGCAGAAAGAGAGAGAGAGAGAGAGAGAGATAGTATTTTTCTACAATTTTTAGTAACTAACTTTTAAACGAATAAATGAATCTAAATCAAGTTTCAAGTTGCAAAAATATTTATTAGAGCTTTCTTAATATATGTGAAAATTTTTATTTTGTTGGCAATATTTTTTTCTTGTTAAATTTCATTAAATGCTATAATACGCGATTTTTCATGAGAATCAATATTAAATTTAAATTTACATAATTTCCAAATCATTAAGAGAATTGTGCTCAGATTTTGCACACATACTCAGAAAAAATAATAGAGCAGTCTACAAAATTTTTATGCTTTTGCGAATGTTTGATATGACACATACATCTTTGAGAAAGGATGGTTCAGCTTTCTCGTGCTGCAATGCTTATGCAAACTGTAGAAAGATATAATCACGAGCTGGAAATGTGAATCGTGAGATTACGTGAAGAATACCTTTTTCAATTCTAAGAATTCAATTCATAGATCATTCGCTTAAAAATCCAATCGCTCATTGCAGAAGTGTCACGCCTTTTCATGCTAATTTTCGCTTTTCCTATATCGATTTAAAAGCGACAAGTTGCAAGTTCTTATCGAGAATTTTCTCCGGGAATACATCGAGAAAGATTAAGAATCCATATCCTCGTTCAGTCTCTGACGCGGACTTGGTTTGGATTTTAAGTTGCGTGGAGCCTTCGTGAAAGCGTGGTCTTAAAATAACATTCGTAGTTTATTGATTTTCTCTGAGTTACCGTGCCCCGCTGATTCGCATTTGACGCAGTGTCAGTCCATCGGACAATTCTCTTCTCTCTGTTGTTGAATTGGATTTTGCCCAGAACATCGAAAACATTGAGTAGAAAATGTTTGATATTATCGCTAGTAACGGCCAGGATAAATCAATAACAATAATCAAGCTTTATTAATTCAGTCAATAAACGATATATTAATTCGATTGTTATTTTAAGAGTCCTTATATAATTTTATATGATGGGTGATGGGAATGATGATGATGATGATGATGATGAAATAAAAATACGTCAAACGAGCTATTCGTTCTCGGAATTTTTTTATTGTCCATTAAATAATTCTCGCGATAATATTTAGTTCACTATCACTATGTTGAAAATGGCTAGATGAGTAGCTTATTTTGTATTCTAATCGACTGTTCTCTTCTCAGTCGACGTTAATAACATCGTAAATATTTTATTTTAATCAACTAAATCGTACAGCGACATAAATAATAATCTGCTCTCTGACTATGCTTTGTTGTTATCACTGTGAAACAATACTCATATAGCTCTTACATATGCGCGGATACATCATCAAGCCGATATAATTCCGCCGATTCGTCATCAACGCATAGCTCGGTGCTGAGAGAGGAAAATTTTATGCAAACTGTTAGCATCCAACAAACGCTCGATTTATACGTTTTCTTGCAAGATCGTATAATTTTGTGTCAAAATATTATTTGAGAAATATGTATACCAACTATATTCTACGTAATATCTTGATGGTAAGGATGAAATAGATTAACAAAGCATTACAAAATTAATTTTTTATGAAAGAAATTAATTAAAGCTAATCTTGTCCGCGGACACAGCAATATTACTCGATACAATATTTCCTTAAAATCCGAGAGCAGCTGTTTCGTATATATAAAGCTACGAGCGTGTACTAGTAAAGGTAATTAGCTAAATTACCGCTAATTGTTTCTCGCGAGAGAAAATTCTGGCTTATTGTTCCACGAATACTTGACAATCTGACAACTGATTGTAGCTGATATTCAATTGTACAGTCACTTATACGATGCCAGTTAGTGACGTAAGAACGAAAAAACTCGATAAGAATATCGAGTAGCTTATTGACGTAAATATGCGTGAATATGCGCTTCCCGAGCATAATCGATATTCAGATCTCTTGCACCCAAAGTAAGGACGAATATACAGGGTGTCCTGAAAATTTTGACACACCCGAAGTGTGAAGGTAGATTGGGCCAAACTGAGTCGAAAAGTCTTATATCATTTTGCAAAATTCGCAATAGTTTTTGCGTTATTAATTAAAATATGTGTGCTAATGAGCAAGAGGTGACAGCGTGACTCCACCTCTCGTTTAGATGATGCTTTTGTTACTAAGAGACGTACACAAGTAATCCATCGTACATGCCTGCCGATATCGGTCTACTGTTTTCCAACTCGCTGATTAGCTCACATATTTTAATTAATAACGCAAAAACTATTGAGAATTTTGCAAAATGATATAGAACTTTTCGACTCAGTTTGATCCAATCTACCTTCAAACTTTGGGTGTATCAAAATTTTTAGGACACCCTGTATATTTTTTTTCTTAAGTCATATTTTTTTCGCGTGAATCTTTCTCGAATTCAGTGTGAATTGATCGAATGGCGTGTTTTAAATAAAATTTTAATAAAATTATACAATTTAATTTAAAAATGAATTAGCTAATTTAATTTGGGAACTAAAATACACACCGAATAAATTTATTATCATAATTAAAATATTTTTACCGTTGATAAAAAAAGTGCATTGAAAAAATATGTAATAAATTTCACTCTGAATAGATTTGTAAAGTAACAAAGCTTGTAAAAACAACGGTGCACTCATTTATTCATGATAAATGATAAGGATATACCGATTCTTTTAGCATTTTGTATTACCTTTTATCCAGGCGAGACGATATTTTTAAGGGTCCTCTATCCAAAAGAGACTATTTATACAGATACCGGTTTGCCTTGCGTGACTTCTTTATAGTTGGGCAGAAAATAACGGCTGATAAATTTTCGAACTATGTCTGATCTCTCTGTTGTAAACAGTAGTGAAAGACACATCATCGTAAAAAATATTGCTATTATTATTTATGAGGACATTACTTACAATGTAAAGAATTTCAAATTTATTAATTTGTAATAAAAAGTATCTCTTTATTTTCTCTATGCTTAACATATATATTTTTTATTATTTATAAATATATAATTATAATGTTATGAATTTTTTATTTTTGTTTTAGTTAAGAAATTTACAAATTTATTTGAGTGATGAATCATTAATTAAATTAATTAAAAGAAGAATGAGATATCAGCTTTATCATCATTTCTCGTATCTTACGCATTGGTGCATAAACTTATAATCTTCTTTTTTTCTTTTACGATAAAAGTGACGTATTCGGGCCCGATGGTCGTTCACGAAGGACAAGCTTGGGAGATTGAGTGCAACGACTTGAAGGCCGATGATCTCATTAGATGGACCAGGAATGGCCAGACTCTAGAACCCGAGCTATCCAGTGGTCAATTGGTTGTCCTCTCAAAGCCTGGCACCGGCACCAGCAAGCTTTCGGCGACCCAAGCGACGGAGAGCCACGACGGAGATTACAAATGCACTTCTAATAGTGCAGATTTTTTCCATCTCTCGATATATTTCGGTTTGTAGTGTTACAAACATATATTACTACATCAATAAGTTTACTTCTAATCCTCTCACTTCAGAAATCCATCACTAAAAGAATTTCCAGTGATTTTTCTGCAACACCCTGTATATACTTACGTCACTGCACAATCTCCTTCTCCTTCCCGACAAGATGTGGTATACATTTATCTTACGGTTTCCATTAAAAAGATTAACTTAGTTATATGTTAAAATCTAAATGAGAGAGTATAATATTACAGGTATATGTAGTTTACGCAATCTTATTTTGTTATTTTACTTTATTAGCATATGCATTTATTACAGATTTCTTTGTCAAATAAATATAGCTTATATCGATTAAATTAATAAGCTAAGTATTTACAGCTCTACATGACTTATATCTAAAATCTTGTCTACATCTCTGATAACGTTTGATAACTTGATATTTTCTATCACTGCTATCTCAAGTAAATTCTTGATTATTATCTTATTGCATGCTCGAGGTCATTTTATTCATTTTTCTTCTGATGTGAAAATATTTGACTAGAATATTAACTAGAATATCGTAATTTAATATTTATATTGTACTATTCTTATTGAGGCATTGATGCATTTCATTAAAATTAGTAATAATATTAAATCATCTTATGCGAAAGCCCATAGTCTGAAATTTATGTTATTTTTATGCAGTAATGATATATGTCTCTCTTATTATTGTAATATTTAAATTATCTTTGCATATCTTGCATAAATCCTTAATTAATAAAAAATCTCTCTTTTACGAATATAATTTCATGATATGACTTTTTTATGATTGATCAGATAATTATCGTTATATTAATCATAAGTTTCTAATCGTAAAGTATAATTAATATATCTTTATACGTTATACTCTATTATAGATAATAGCAATTTCAATTCTGGTAATCAAAACATGATTATTTTTGTATTTGGAAAAAATCATAAAAACGTGTTTCTCATAATTTAACGATAATATGATACTGTTCAAACGATTTATATAGTAAATGAAAATGAATGAACTTTTTTTTACAAAACTAGAATGTACGAATTGTTTGCTTTTTTTTGGATGTGTAAGTGTCATGTTTTCTTAGCTATTATTACGGAATATTTAGGACATTCTAAATATAATGTTAGTCGTTGCTACTCACTCACTTACATTATAATATTTTAGCAATTTAAGATAAAGCTGTAAATGGATTTTTTTCATATCATACAATAGATTTTTACCTTTTTCTTTAAAATTTTAAGTAAAACACGAAAACGAAATGCACACGTATATCTTTTCCATGATCCATTTGAAACTGTAAATTGCACATGATATTATATTCAATGCAGAAGCATCGGAAAACAATATTTCTCTCTTTGACGCAGATATAAAGATTAGAGTACTTACGCCCAAGGACATACCTTTGGTACTCGAATGCGCAAACAAGAGTGATAAAGTGCAATGGCAGAAAGAAAAGATGCCGCTGAGCATAGCACTAGCTGGCAATGAAGACATCATTAAAATTGACAACGACACCGGTAATCTGGAGATTTTAAAGGATAAGAAAGAGGCTTATGGAAATTACACTTGTAAATTAGGCACAAACTCCACGATTGAATACAGAGTCGTACGTGAGTATTATGCAACACATATTACATAATTTTATATCAAATATCTATTAAAAATAATAAAAGAATCTTATACAAAACTTACTATATGTATAGTATTACTTTATTATAAAAGTATCTATTTTAGAAAAACAGGAAAAAAGTTTTTTGCAGAGATGCTATGTTAAAGAGTTTTTTATCATATTCGATCGTTCTAAAATTTCAGCGAGGCCGATAGCACATTTGGCTGAATCTACTAGCGTGGTGGAAGGTGAGAAGTTGCACTTGGTGTGCGCTGCAAAAGATCCGAGCCCCGGCGTAAAAATATCTTGGACTTTCGGGGATCAGAATTATACGCGTAGCAAGGATCGTGTGAAGATCGCCAAGGATTCGGAGACTGGTATCTACGGCGCTGTTCTAATCGTCGACAACATCGAGATGAACGATCGCGGTAACATTATCTGCAGGATGTCATACAACTGGTCCGATCCCGTTGCAGAACACTCGTCGGAGGCCGAGACATTGCTCAGAGTCAAGGATAAACTCGCTGCACTTTGGCCCTTCCTAGGCATTTGCGTGGAGGTCGTTGTTCTGTGCGCCATCATCTTGGTCTACGAAAAGAAGCGAAATAAGGCCGAACTCGAGGAGTCCGATACTGATCAGAGCCCTGATACGTAAGTATGTTTTAGGATTATATACTTTCTCTTTCTCTCTCTTTATTTCTATATATCTTTTTATATAGCTTTTTAATTAAATCTTTATGAAATATATGTAGATAATAGAATACTATTTCAAATTTTTACCCATAGACATAATGTCTTAGAACCCACCTCCCTTAATGAACCTTTGGAATATTATATTTCACTACATGGACCTCTTTCCACCGACCTTCCAATCTCATCTCCAAAGTCACATTCCAAGAGCGTTTACTTCGAACCTACTTCAGATAAGTTCCAGAAATATCGTATTCTAAAATATATATCCCGACTTGGCTAAATTATCTGTTCCGATTATTTACAAAAAGAAAAACGCAGATGAGAATTATTTATCCTATTTCATTCTTATTTTGATTCTTCATAAACTTACAGCATTTTCGAATATGATTGTACATTATATTAATAGATATCGACTTTCTATTCATTCTCGTATTCGACTTTTTGTCTGATATTTTGTTTTGTTAAATTTGTAGTAAACCGACGCCCAACAAGGAATCCGATGTCAGACAGAGGAAGTGAAACAACAAATAGATGAATGAAAGCGATATGATAGAAATGGAACAAGGGGCTGTCAGTGTCACAGAGTGTTTTAAAGGAAATTCATAAAGATAATGGAACTTGAATGAGAAAGATATAATGTCACAAATGTGGAATAAACACTAAAAAATCGACTGCAGCAAGTTTGAGTGGGCCATTCATAGTGCACGCTTGCATGAAAGCAGGTTCCGTGCAGCAAAAGCGTGCATAGCAAGATCACACAAGTTACTAACAAATTAAATTAAGCCTTATTACTGGTGTTCACTCCATTTATCAGATGTTCGCCTGTTCGTATTCTCTAACTACACCGCTTTGACCGACGGAGAAAAAAATATGTTGACACGAGTTATATGTATAAGTGCCGATGATGATGACAGGAGTGCGTGCGGGAATGAAGGGTGAGAGAGAGAGAGAGAGAGAGAGAGAGAGAGAGAGAGAGAGAGAGAGAGAGAGAGAGAGAGAGAGAGAGAGAGAG
>JBCEZV010000093.1:529357-550413 GCA_039654365.1 Cataglyphis livida
GAGAGAGAGAGAGAGAGAGAGAGAGAGAGAGAGAGAGAGAGAGAGAGAGAGAGAGAGAGAGAGAGAGAGAGAGTAAAATAGAGACAAAGAAAGATAGAAAAATAATACATGTATGAATGAAAAGTTAAAAAGAAAACAAATCGCGACAAGTCGAAAAATAAGCATGCTCGTCGAACGCGAGTACATATAATTTTTACAAAACGTTTCGAGGTGCGAATTTCTGATAAACACCAGTATAATCGCACGTTTATTCGTCACGTGCATTCTACGTGATATTTGCGCTTGCACGTTCGTCGAGCATGCCATGGAAGTATTAAATTCGCGTAGAAACCATTTCTCAAACTTCGCACGTGTGACAGAAGAAAATCAATAAAATAAACTTTATGGTAGGGCCGAAAATATGTGCTCCATACTAGTTACATAATATAATAGGAAAGCGGGCAGTGCGTGCCACAATTGGCTTCCGGATATATGTTCGCGTATACTTTCGAATGTACAAAAAGAAGAGAAAGAAAAAGAGAGAGAAAGAGAGAGAGAGAGAGAGAGAGAGAGAGAGAGAGAGAGAGAGAGAGAGAGAAAGAAAGAAAGAAAGAAAGGAAGAAAGAAAGAGAGCCTATCTTTGGCGTCGCCTTACATTACGATATATTCCATCGCACTAATGGAGAATCCCGGAAGTCTGGCTGCACGCGACGCCGTTGTTAACAACATTAATGTAATTAATACTATAATATTATTGCCATCGTTACTACTGCTACAATTATCGTTATTATAATTATTACAAGTATTATACCATTAATTTTATCACTATTATTGTAATAATTTATAATCCGTACCTACACGATTCTCTATATCGACAGTGTCATCATTGTCATAGGCATTACAACTTTTATCTATAACAACTAAACAATCGTTTTAATTGTCGCAGATATACTGCGCACATTTATTTCCATCGTTATATCGTGTATATCGTCGCTTCTTCTATGACATTCTTTGTAGATATATATACATATATAATACTTTGAAAATAAGTAATGGTAATTTATCAAAGAAATAGGACGCATCAATTTTATTTAGAAATGTACAAATATTTTATTATTTAAATGTCCATGCTTGCTTTTTTTAAGTAGATGCTTTTATTGGACGTGCCTTGATACTGTTACGCGTAGTCAATGGATACGCGTATCCATCGAACGAAATATTAATTTCGATACATGATTTTCTGGGTCTTCAATTTTATAAGTTTCATAATAATTTGATCTTATTAATTTAGGATCCATGGATCTCTGTATGTGCTCCATAACTTTAGAGCGCCATATTTTCTTGATATTAAATTTTAAGATCGTTGGATTGTTTTTGAATCTTTAGATACTTAGCACTAAGATTCATATTCGAACTTAGGGATTTACAGAGTATCAGATTCTCGACTATATAGGCTTAAGTAACTATACATTTTCCACCACAAAAGCACAAAAGTTTGACGAGAGTTTATGCGCTCTGTACAGGATTGTAGGGCGCGCGCCTTATGATAACTTTCTTTGGTCGTAAGCACCACTTTTATGCTTCCGTACGGGGACTTCTCTTTCCGGCATTTTATTAAGCTGATTCAAGCGGATCTTCAGGAAAGGAAAGTCGCGGGGAAAAGAGAATAAGAAAATATAGATAATAGCACCACGCGAAGGCTATGAGTCTTCATCCTCTGTCACTAATTCAGATATATATATATATATATATATATATATATATATATATGTACACACACACACACACACACACAAGTTATTTCAGTGGGGCTTCTCGATTAAATCGTTCTATCGTGTGATTCGCGGTATAAATCCTACTTGGCCACCTGGCTGCCGTAATCCACGTACACACGCACGACCTCACCACTGTATTTTCGTTGACTGGGCATAAAGTAGAAGTCTGGCTGATTCGCTTGGGCGCCTGCCGGATTGTGCATACTCCTGGCACGCCCGTAATGATCCCTGCGATCTTGCGTATAGTATCCAGGTTGGACAGGCGCCGAATGTCTGGCACCGGGCGCGCGAGGCAGGCTGTAGGTTGCTCTAGGTCCGACCATTCTATTTGGTCCATCGATGGTATCGTTACCGTTCATGATAGACATACCGTTACTAGTCATCATTTCTCTTGATCTCGGCAGGCTGGAAACCGGCGGTGGCGGCGCCTTCTCCTCCGTTTCGAATGCTTCGAATGCAAAGTTTGTGTTTGCGCCGGAAGCATAGTCCTTCCAGGCATTGCTAGCGATCAAACGTTCCTATACAAAAAAAATGGCAAGTCCAGTGTCCGATGCTTGTCAATGATTACGAAAAATGAAAATAATTTTACTTATGCAAATTAATTTAATCATCTCATATTAGTGAAAAACAATAGACTTAGTAAAGCTTTATGGGAAGATGTGGGAACATACAAGAGAAAAAAAATGCGAAAAGAAAAGCTGGATTAGCAAGAAAAACTTTGATTAAAGAGCGAAAGAGAATGTTTGGGAAGAGTGTAATATTGCGCACCGGTTATACTCGACGAGGAGTTTTACCAGTTGGGATTAGCCCGATGCATTTCGGACGGAGCGTGTTGATGCCGAAGTTGGTGATGATGATGATGGTGATGGTGATTATTGTTGTTGTTGTGATGATGGTGATGGTGATCGCCGTTTTGTTCTCGATGGTACCGCGTCGCGTTCGTGCGATGAATCGGGTTGGGCGCATCGGAAGAAGCCAGAGGCAGCGAGTACACCCTCTTTTTTTGGTCGCGAGGAGCGCGGGTCATGCAACACAAGCGAAGCAATAGATGTTTGGGTTCATTAGGGGATGAAAGTGTATGTAGTTTGTACGCTACAAGATGTTCCAAGAAAAGAGGGAACAATAAGACTATCCTTCAAACCATTTCCAAAAAAAAAAAAAATAAAAAAGGAAACAAACCAACATATTGTTCGAGATTTCGTGATTTAATTTGACATCTGTTCAGTTGTCGAGATATTCTAATTACTAATTACGACGTTAGTTATTAAATTATTAGATGTGAGAAAGTTATGGCAAATGCAAGAATTCAATCAAATGTTTTGCTTAAAAATTATTTTTTCTTCAGATGTAAAATTTTTGGGTACATTACACATGGTTTCTTGGAAGACGTTAGATATCGGATAAAATCGTTAGAGGCACAGCAGAACACAACACACTGAAAAAGGATCTGGGAATGCGAGAAAAGTGGAGAAAGAAAAAAAATATGCGAAGAAGAAAAAGTTTTAATACACACAGGACATACCTTGGTTGCTCTTCTTTTTGAGCTCCTGTAAAGAGTGCAACTAGCCTGCAATAATGCAAGGGCTAGCAAAGCTGCTACACAACCGACGACGATATAGAGCTTCGTTGTACCCAAAAATAGATCTGAAGAAGATGACCGATCGTTTTCATCTTCCGCCTCAATATCGTTCACTGGAAGCAAATATTCACATTCTGTCATTATGTATACTCTTGATGATACATCGAAGGAAATGAAAAATATTTTAAACAATTCAAATCCTCCCTTTTTCCTTCCTTTATACTTTATTTTATATTATTAACCTTTTAAAAATGTTATTTGAACTATTTTAATTTAATTATGTGATTTTTAAAATTTAAAAATGATTGCTATGTTACATGCACTGTTAAGAAAAAGTGAAGTTTAATTTTAACTTGAATTAGATATGAGAAAAGTGTTTCGGTTACAAAAAAAATAGAGAGAGGAAATGCTTTATAATCACTCACAACACGCGCGTGCGAGCGCGCGCACACACACACACACACACATACAGGGTGAGTCATTTTAATCAATACATGCAATTATCTCTATATTAATAAAGTAAACAAGATAGAAAAAAAGTTTTATATAAAAGTTGTAGGGTTCAAAGGAGGATATCTGAATTTTTAAGTTGACTCCTGAATTTGACTTCAAGATCAGGGTCAAGGTCACGATCAAATATCTCTCTCTGAACCCTACAACTTTTGTATAAAACATTTTTTTCCATCTTGCTTACTTTATGAGATATTTGCGTGTATTGATTAAATGTCACCCTGTATATGTATATTGATTATAGATATTTACCTCGAGGTGCTCTGATTATTAAGTACTGCGGATCGACGCTGAGCGCACCGACTTTGCCGGTCACCAATGCTTCGCGTAACGCTTTTTCTGCCTCTATCCCGGTGTCCGCAGCTTTCAAAGATCTGCCTTTAGCTTCGTTCTTGTCAAGGATTAGATTCATACGGGCAAATACACCTTGTTCGTTATCTCTGAAAGGAGAGAAGAAAAAAAGAACACGTATAAACATCGCGCACATTGCTACTTTTCGATTTCTTCATATAGTACTTTGCCTTACTTTCGTAACTCATCAAGCCGGACTTGATAGTAGCCTGGCAGTTTTTCAAAGACTGGTCCGAAACTGTCAGATATCTTGTTCGAGATCAGTTCAAAGTCGGGACTGCCGGGTGCGGGAGTTATAAATCCATCGCCCAGATTAACGAGTTTGACTTCGATATCATAATGCAATCTCGGTGGCGCGTGCGTGGTTTGGTCTTCAATTTCTAGATAAACAATTAAAGAATATTTTTATTAAAATATGATCTTAACATACTTTAGAATACAAAAAATTAGCATTTTAGAACACTTTAATTAAGAATTTATTTATTAAACAAGATAGAACGAAATTACAAAAAAAAATATTTGTAAACTAAACAACACAATCGTGATAAATTTAACAATGATGTATAATTAAATAGAAATAGATGAGGCAATTAATTAATAATATAATCAAATGATACAATATAATCGCTAACTCGTCACTTCAAAAATTATATTAATAATCACACTAACAATTTTAGTAAGTCATAAAAATACAACAAATTTTTAGTCAATATTTACCTTCCAAGCCACAGGACTTGATACATATTCTATCTGACGAAACAACCGGTTTTGCATCGTGTTTCCGAATCTTCTTATTGATCGGATTGAATATGCCACCTTTTACCGGGAACATCATGTACAAGCAGTGATCGTCGGTGAACGAAAGATCCCTGCTGTCCTCCGTAACGCGTTTTCTCGAAAATTCGAGAGTAGTTACACCGTTTTCGATACGACCGCTGATGTTGTAGACGTCTTGCGACGGATCTAGCAACGGTGCGTTGTAGCCGCTGATCCAAGTGTCCATCAAAAAAGCCCGACCGTTCGTCTTGTCGACCCAGCCAAGTACGGCATCGGTTTGCGACTACAAATTAAAACAAAAATATCTATTGAAAAATCTATACACAAAATATTATTCTATCTATACTATTATTTATAAATTTTGCAGGTTCTGAAGTTTCTTTTTTCTTGACACGCTTTCTTTCAAGAGAGAATCGGTTAAATATATAAATATAATTAAGCTTAGATATTAAAATGATTTATCGAGAGAGAACGCTTGAAAAACTCATATAACAAATTCTTACCATGCTGCCGTCGTCGGAAAATCCAACTCCGGTCCACGTATTGGTATTCGTCGTGGAAATTACGAATGTTATCAGATCCTACGGAAAAGAATTTCCATGATATTGATTTCGTCAAAGAAATCAGGCTTTGTTTGCCCCGTGCATGAAAGCGGAAACGTTAAAGGAAAAATATGGGACAGATTACCTTTTTACCCTTGTACGTCCATTGTATAGCGTATTCGCAAGTGCCATTCTCTGGCAAACAATTTCTCGGATAACGCCACTGACCACCGCAGCGACCATCTTGTAATGTTACACCGCCGGCGAATTCCGGTTTTTTAGCTTCGTCTGAAACATCCGGATGTTATGAGCGAAATGATCAACGTGTTTGTCATAAAATGAAAAACTTTCGAGATTTTTTTTAATGAAGTTTAATGAAGTAATATTTATAAAAATAACTATGTAATTTTCACGATTTTAACGGAATGCTAAATTGTGCTTCATTATACAGAGTGTTCCAGGGTTACTGCACTATTAATGACAAATTCTTGAGATCATTTTAAGATGATTTTTGCTCAGCAAAAATATCGAAATAATTTCTGTGTTATAAGTGATTCAAAAAGAAGAGTTTTTTTTATAAACTAGACTTTATAGAGAATTAAAACTACATTCTTTAATTGATTTCAGATAGAGAGAGAATTTTAATTTAAGGCTTACTTACAAGGATATATGATGGAAAAAATTGAAAATTTTTCAAAAAATGATGACTTCTCTCGACATTTTCGCTAAAACAAAATCGTCTTAAAATGATCTCAAAAATCTACTATTAGCAGACAGTGCGGTAATTCTGGGCACTCTGTATAGCCTAGCGATTTGTGAATAAACGTGACAAGTTGACTAGAAGAACTCACCAAAGAAATTCATCGTCACCGCGCCTCTCTGCATTCCGTGGCCGTGATATTTAAGCTCGTCGATCTTGTAAAAGTCTTTGACGTTGGCCTTGGCCTTTTCGATACCGCTAGCCGGTTGATGCACGTATTTGCCCGGCTCTTGACCTTTCGCCCAAATCACATGCATATTGCCGTCACGAATCTCGTGATCGGTTGGCTCCGCGGCGGCCAATTTCTTGCGGAAGAGCATCGTCGTGACACCATCGCGCTCGTAACCGAATGCGGCTGTCAAACTGTCCCTTCCGCCCCAATATTCGTCCTTGCGCGGCGTCGATCGATCCCTTGTGTAATAATCGCCGATCCTATAATTCGTCCCTCGCGCCATGCCGATTATAATGTCCGTGCAGTCCATCGGATTGAAGTCGTGCTTAGGTGTGTACTTGTGTCCTGGTGCCGGTAACGATGCTTTTGGAGAACGCGAACATGTAAATTTAGTTAATGCAAAGCTGAATATGCGAAATATTTGTCATGTAAAATGCCTATGATGAAATCGAATAATGAATTGAGAGAAGTGTGTCCAATGTACTCTTTCCATCCACTTGATTTTTTTACAACTAATTCCTAAATTATACGAAGAATACGAGAATATATGAAGATTAAAATCTTATACATATATTATTTCAAAATTATTTAAATATTTTTTGAAATATAATATAAATAGTTTTTTTTTTATAATTTTCTTCCTACTTTTCATAATTATAATATTATTCTGACTTTAATTTGTTTTCAAATGCTTCTTATAATCGAAAGAGGATTAATTATTCATCTGAATGGAATGAGTCGATGTTATGATAATGTAAGTTTGAATGATAGTTTTACAGTGTCGATGAAAAATTGTGACGGGTAGAAATCGAGACACGAGCAAATTTCGTGTCGAAGTAAATGCATGCTATAATTTCGAATTTGTTATCGATATATTTACAGGAGAAAAAATAAAAATTTCGGGTAAGTAGCAACGCGGGAAAAAAGGAGAGAGGGAGGAGAAATGAAGACATAAGAAAAGAAGGACATAAGCATTATCGATATTATCTACAAATGTTTCTTTACACCACTACGTTAAGAACGCGATTGGCAAATTAAATGGAAATTTTTTATGCAGTGTCAGAACGCAGTTGCGTTAATATTTTGCAATCAATGCCGGTAGAAGCGACGCAGATGTCGCACGTACGGAATGGATTTTTCTCTAGCTTCTTATCAACATGCTAATTACGCTTTCTCGGCAAATATTTACCGTTACGGACCTCTCGTTTCAGTTATATAAAGTTTTCCTTTATGATTATAGTGCGAAAGTTGCGAATACCGAAAGTAATGTTGGATGATATACTACTGATCATTGTCGAGATGTTCCGATGGTTATCACTACAAGAGATTTTTTATATTGATACTATTATGATTTTAAGATCAAATCTTTCTTCAACAAAAATAATATATTTATATGACACTTTGCGTAATACATGTCATATCAGAATTAAAAAAAAAATTAACACAATCCTTTTGATGTAAAAATATTTCATTAAACAAGAGCTTAAAAAGCAAAAATCTCTAGTAGCTCAAGAGTTAATAATATTATAGCATGGCGACTTTTATATGTGCATAAACAAGCGTTAAATCGGTCCATTCGTTACCTTTCGTCGCTCCCGACTTCAGTTCCGACTTCGAATTGGATTCCGATTCAGATTTAGGTTCTGGTTCAGATTTAGGTTCCGGTGCAGATTTTGGTTCCGGCTCGGATTTTGGTTCTAGCTCAGAATTAGGTTCTGGTTCGGATTTTGGTTCCGGTGCAGAATTCGGCTCCGGCTCGGATTTTGGCTCTGGCTCAGATTTCGGTTCTGGTTCGGATTTTGGCTCTGGCTCGGATTGTGGTTCTGGCTCGGATTTTGGCTCTGGCTCAGAGTTAGGTTCTGGCTTGGATTTCGGTTCTGGCTCAGATTTTGGTTCTGGCTCAGATTTTGGTTCTGGTTCAGAGCTAGGTTCCGGTTCGGATTTCGGTTCTGGTTCTGTTTTTGGTTTTGAATCAGAGCTAGGTTCCGGTTCGGATTTTGGTTCTGGTTCAGAGCTAGGTTCCGGTTCGGATTTCGGTACTGGCTCAGAGCTGGGTTCAGGCTCGGATTTTGGTTCTGGTTCAGAGCTGGGTTCTGGCTCAGAGGTAGGTTCTGGCTCGGATTTCGGTTCTTGCCCGACGACAATGCTGGACTTGGCGATCGGTTTTCCTGTGCAACAAAGCATCGTACGTCGTGCGAACTATCTACTTATAGGGGCCATCACCTTGTGCGTCGTGTCTCGAAAAAAAGGAAATTACAAATCGTACAAAAGATTACTACAGGGATTACTGGGATATTTTGGACAAACTACATATTATTACTAAATTCTTGAATAAGCGGGCGACTCATTGGGGCTATTCTGTGAACATAAATATACGATACATACCATTTGTAGATATCGCGATTGGTTCCGGAGATCTTCTCTTGCGACCTACGCAAAAAAATTAATCATCAATCAAAAAATGCCTCGCATAAATCATTAACAATAACAGGTACAAAGATCACGTTGTAAATAATTCATTTCACATTCTTCGGTTCACAACATAAAGATTTTTTATGACAATTGACATCATATCACAAGTGTAACGACATAAAAAAAATTCTGCTATTAAAGAATTTATAATTCATATGCAGATAAAAATATTAAAATATTATGTATGTTTTTATAATGTTTGTTCATATGTAGTTATCTAATGCCAGATGTAATCCAAACGCGGATTATTTTTGTTTGCATTATCATTTTTCTACGACTGGAATTTTTATGTAACTATATGCTCCTTGAACTCCTACATAGATCAAATATAACATGTCACAATACAACAAGTAATAATGCACATACAAGTAACAACATATTAGCGATTGTTTGCTGTGCGCAATAATAAAAAAAATATATAAGCATTCTTAAATGCCAATCACTTTTTTCTTCTCGTAATATAAAAACAACTTAATAAACATTTTTATACAAAAGTATTACAGGCTATAACAAATAATATAAATTTCAGAAAGAATATAGAATAAATGGAATACATTATAATGTAAGGCCAATTATAATTTTTAGAGATTACAATCTAGCAAATATAATGTCAAATATGTCTTTTCCGAAAAATATTGACACGAAAAAAATAATCAAAAATCGTACCTTGCTTCGTGCTAACTTGATAAGTTACACTAGTTTGCACGGTAACGTCGGCATCTGGTCGTGAAGTTACGAATATTGCGTCCGCTTTAGCCGATCGTCTCTTTGCAATTGATTTCTCGCCTTCTATGACGGGCTCTGGTTCTGGTTCTGGTTCTGGTTCTGGTACTGGTTCTGGTTCGGGTTCGGGTTCCGGTTCGGGTTCTGGTTTAGATTTCGGTTCCGTTTCAAGGACTGGTTCCAACTTTGGTTCCGGCTGCGGAAGTGGTTCGGGTATATCCCTGATCATTGGAAAGGATCGACAGGTCGGTCCCAGATCGTCGGGTCTCCATCCAATAGCGATCCACGTTGTAGAATTAGCCATAAGGATGCCCTCAAGCTCTTTGCTTTCTTTCAAGATTCTCCAGTAGAATATGATGTCATCGGAAAATCGCTTCATTGTGTAAGAGTCCAAGTCTATGTCAATGCTTTTCACCGGCGATCCTGAAAGTATAGTCACCGATACAAGAATGATTTAAAAAATGGCTATTAAAAATTTATTTTGAAATTTAAATCTGTTTTATTGCAAACCACTAATATATTAAGTATATATATGTCAAATGAAAATACCTTGTACGTGTTATACAATTCTTAAAAGATTAAGTTAATATAAGATAAAAGAAATTGAAGTAATGAAAAAAAGAAGATAAAAGAAATGGAAGTAATGTAAAAAAAATATTTTCTCTATTAGAAACACTCTAATATCGAATGACGAGGTGGAGCACCGATTCGGTGCCAAGTGTCCCGATCGCGCGAGAAATTCTCGAAAGGAATTTCCACGGTGAAACTTACTCTTCGCACAACCCGGACCGAACCAGCCGGTGTTGCAGTAGCAATGCTTGGTAGGCGCGGTCGTGCCATTATTGTCGATGCACGTGCCCTGAATACCGCAGTCCGAATCGTCCAGACATTCCTCCTTGAATTCGCATCTCGCGCCGTGATAAAGACGATCGCATCTGCACCTGCCCAGCAGGTAACGTCCATGACCGCTACAATCTTCCCGATAATCTTTCTTGTCACGAATCTATCAGCAGCGAGATTATACACATAAATAAAAAAAAAAAAATTACGGAGAAAATGTTTTCCCACAAACCGCAATAAAAAAATTAGTATTATTAATTTTTTTGTAAATAATAGCTAAGAGACCACATAATTCAATACATTGATAATATAAAAAAACTCAAACTTGCACATTAATAATTGTTCGAATAATATAATATATTATTATTCTAAAAATAATTAATATATATTAATTCCTCAGTTTTATATAATCTCTATTAAAAGATTTCAAAATAGTTTCTTTATATAATTCTTTTTCAATTATAATTTTTTTTATTGTATTGAATAATCCCTATTTATTAATGCCGCTAAAAATAACTTACGTCTCAATTAATTCATTTAATTCACATTGATATTGTCTCAGTTTACATATTAAACCATCACATTATTTAATAGAGTTATAGTCATCATGAAAAACTCACATCAATGTCGGCACACGACCAAAATCTGTAGCTGGAGCCCCATTCCTCGGCCTCTCGCAGCAGTCTGATGGTGCAGTCGGTACAGCTGAAATCTTGTGGCAGCTGCACGGCATAATTCTGTGCCCTAAAAATCAAAAATATCACGTCAGATTTACGATAAATCAGAAAAAAGAGCGTGTCGTTGCGCACTTACGTAGCATCGTCTTCGACAAATTCGCTGTTTCGTGTGATAGGCGTCAGGTCGATCAGAGGTCTATCGTAAAAATCTAAGATCTGAAGCCGAAAGCCTCCCTGAAAAATAACGAATATTCATATTCATGTGTGAAAAGCGTCAAATATTTATTTGCTCTTAAAAATTAACTTTTGTTTACCCTTCAATTAAAATATTAATGGTTTTGTTTTATTTTGCTCGTCTCTTTTCCAACAAAATATTGTACATTTGACATAATCATCACGCTATTCAACACGAAAGGTTTAAAGGTAAACTAAATAACTAAAGATTCGGATTAAGTTTTTTATACGGAAAAGAGGTTCATGCATTCTGTGGATTTTTCTATAGTTTGAAAAGTATGTTCTTGTCATACATAAAAGTCATGAAATGTTCAATGGATCATTTATATTTTGTCCATTCATGGTATTCATTCTGTTAAACTTATGGCTGTTCTCCGAGTTCCGCAATAAATGGCACATCATCACGTGGAAAAAAAACGTTAGAGCGGTTTCGATACCAATCAGCGGAATTGATGCAAGTGGGTTCTATCAGTCATGCAAGATTTCTCGATTTTTTTCCTTATAACTCGACGAGTTGCAAGAAGCAAAGTGATTCGTTTCATCGTCCTTGCCATTTGTTATGCTTGGTCTTAATAAAACAACAATATAATAACGGACTAGAACTTGCCTCCTTTGAATTTACTGATACAATTAATGCCGTTAATACACAATCGTTCATCAACGCATTATTTAAGCAATTATAAAACATGTACTAAAATAAATAAATATACACACATACACACGCACACACACACACATATGTATACAAAACCAGAAAACATTATTTTAATTAAAACATTACATTAATTAAAAGCTGTGTCAATTATCGTATTATTTTTTTTACTTGATCATCAATAGTCAGCAAAGAAACAGATGGCAACATTTGCAGCTGCAACTCGAGATATCCGGAACATTCACACAAGTATGTGTGCATCTCGGTCGTGGGCATAATTATTATCCGGATTCTGGCACAAATATCTCGATCCGCATCGACATCAGAATGTCGATGAATAGCCGTTATATGGACTCGCATCGTACAAGCACATTACATGCCATGCATGAACTGCAATCGATCGTGTCACTTCTGTCAACCCGTGAACGCGCGCCTCGCAATTTCGCGCTTGCAACACAATTTACGAAATTCATGCGCCGAATTAAAGAGCATGGAAAGGCTCTCCTCCCGTCGAATTAAGAAGGCTCCTCCTTCTGTTCCCCCGCAAGGGTAATGACGGAATAATGACAGCGAGTTAATGGACGCCCTCGGCTGATTGATATGCGCCATCGGTTGCGACATCGTGAGATTCTTTATAATCGCATCGGCCCGAACACCGTTAAGAAAGTTCATGCCGATGCAAGTTCATAAACATTATTGGGTAACATCCGTATCCGTCCGTGACGGCTTCGTAGGAGGAAACGACGTAAGGATTATCACGGGCCGATCTGCGGATGCAGATTACGACCTCGTAATCGAGATATGCGATTCTCGGATCGGAAATTGATAATTTTAATTTGCACACACGCAGATATATCTCCTTCGATAATCTCTATCTCATTTTTTTTTATATCTTCATTCTAATAAATTCTTGGATTCGATATTACGCATTCGGAAGGAAGAAGAAAATATTTGTACCATATTTGAAATTGCGCAATAGCGGATTTTAATTAATTAATTTATTTATATCAAAAAATATGGAAGAAATTTTCTTTAGAAAACGATAAAAGAATATAAGATAGTAATACATTTTAAAGTGCTTTTTTTTAACAACAAAATTAAAATTTGAAAAATAGAAAAATTGGAGAATGTATGTAGTAAATAGAATTGGATAAACTATACATAATTTAATGTTTAAATTAATATGCAAAATATTATGATTAAACAGTTATCTTATACGTACATATTTATTTTAATAATAATATTATTATGGACTGCGCGATAATTAAATGCTGCTTGATAAAGAAATCAATTTTCTTAATATCATAATTAATAGATTTAGATTAATTACATTACTATACTTAAGCAGTTTTGACGAATTTAGAGTTTGTATTTTCCAGAATAAGGATTGGATTGGATGCGCAAATCTCGGGGCTATCTTACGAATGTCGCGTGACATCTCGACATCGTCGACACGAGCAATCAGACAGTCGGTGAAAGACGACGTTCGTTGGAGAAGGAAACGATGGTCGCGCATTCCCACCTCGGGACATCGCGAGGAAGAGAAAGAAAAGAGATCGGGCAAGCCGCAACGACGTAGTCGGTACTTCTTCGCACGGCGAACACACCTGCACTCTCGGCGGCTGCAAGCACGGTTGTTATCGTCGAATTTTTCTCGTGCTGACATCCAGCGCGAATATTCCCGCGTGTCTAAGGAGGCTGCGGTCAAGACTTTAATGTCCCTAAATGTCGTAATCCGCGCGAATGTTTATCGCGCGCGTCTCGTCCATCTCGTTAACGACCACCTGGCGATTGCTTTCCTAAGAAGGCGAGATTATATCTTTCTTGCATATTTGGAAATAATTCTTTTTGCCATTGCGATTGATATTTTCATGAACCTAAGTGCATCTGCACTGAAGAAAGAGAGAGAAAGAGAGAGAGAGAGAGAATTTCTTCGGTATCTCTTTCATGTCTTCTTTGATTAGAATCTAAAATCAATCCTTATCTCTCTTAATGTTTACTCCATTATAGAATAAATTTCATAAAATTAATAATCATTATATAAATAAAATTAATAATCTCTCTCGAAACAAAGTCAATTAAAGTTGTGTAAAAAAATAAGACTTCTATTCCTCTCTTTCCTCTATTTCTTACCATTTGATCAATGTTTAATCAAGAAATCTTTTCCACATGAATTTTTTTCAGATTTTTTTCTCTATTATGATAATATGGATAGTGCAATATCTTACGATCTATACGATTTCTTCAGTATTTCTTCCTTGCATTCTTTGACTAGAATCTGAAGTTAATTTCATCTCTTTTACTCCATTATATAAATTTCAAATAAATAATTTCTATCGAAATAAAGTCAACTGAAGTAATAAAGAATAAAGTTCCTTTTTATATTTCTTGTTTTTCAATTTTCAATCAAGAAATCTTCTCCATGTATATTTGCCAAGTTTTATTCTTTATTATGGTAATATGGATAGTGCAATATACTTATGTACCATTTCTTCAATATCTCTTCCATGTATTCTTTGACTAAAATCTGAAATTCTTTGACTGGAGTCAATCTTCATCTCTCTTAGTTTTTACTTCATTATGGAATAAATTTTATATTAATAATATACCAAAATAAAATCGATTAAAGTTATATAAAGAATAAAGCTTCTATTCATCTCTTCTATTTCTTACCATCTTCAATTTTTAATTAAAGAATCTTTTCCACGTATATTTCTCATTTTATTCTCTATTATGATAATATGAGTATTGCAATAACTTAAACAAGGATATAATTCCATTCAAGCCGTGTCGAACAGACTACTGCATACTATCGTTGAATAATCGTGCTGCAATGAGGAGAACGTTTCGAGGATGGAGGTCATTGCTGCATACGGAGGCTCGATTTCGCTTCGCCAAGAGTAAGAATCGCGGGTTTTGCACATTTAGCCGAAGGCGAAACGACGCCTTCGTGCCCGAGCCATCGTCATCGGCGGACGTTCGTGTTACGGTACTCGGCATACCGATCTCTACTACCTCGGAAGGTTCTCCACGTTCGTCGCCTATAACCGCCTCTATTCGGCCTACTCGTAGGCCGCATGCCTACAAGGCGACCACGCTTCTGAATAATTCAACACGTGTCACCTTGAGCAACGAGTAACGCGTAGGCAGAGAAAAAGAGATAGAGAGAGAGAGAGAGTCTCTCCAAGACGTGCTCTTTTCCTTTAGACCATGAGCGGACAAATTTGTAATGTCCTGCGGATAGTGTTGAATGTCCGAGTACTCGTACGTTGAATACAAACAACGGTGGCGATTATTATCGAGCTCGTCGGACGAGCAAAAGCGCCGTGACGTTTCCTCGTCTCCCGCCATGGTATACTTCAATAGGCGCAATGAGGAATTTATTATTATTTGACAGTGTTCATATGCTTTTATTGTGTATGTTAAAAAAGTAAGATTATTATTGTTAAAAAAAAAAAAAGGAAAAATATAATGATAAACGTGAGATAATTGAAATCTATGGAATATATGAGACAAGCATGGAATTGGATTTCTTCTTGATAATATTCGATCTTTTATAATCTGGTTTGAAAAATCTTTCTTGCAATCGGCAAGAAACGGAGAGAATTGATTTTTAAATAGATTTTTGTCGATAGGCTATTGCAAGAGCTAATGTTTAGAGTTTTGACTTTAACACGCGATGTCTTCAATCTTACTCTTCGCACTTGAATGCTAATGCTTTCTCCAAAGGCTCGTAAAGCTTTCTCCTTCAGTTGATCGAACATTCGACAAGACCGATTGCGCTCGCATAATCGATAGCTATTTATTGTAATTTAAATTTAATTTATCTAAATTTAAATCTCTATTTAATCATTTACAGAATTGCATGCAAACTCCCGACTGTCATTACAATCTAGCATGCGAATCATAATACACCCTGTGTAAAAACTTAATTATTATGATATATATATATATATATTTTTTTTAACACAATATTACTATTTTTTTAACACAATATTAATATGAATAACTGTATGAATAATGCTCCGTTATGTCGAACGCGTTTCGGGCCCGCACCGGGCTAAGGAACGTAAAGCCCGGAAAGTCGAGTTGCGCACCGGAGAAAGTAATCCCAATAAATAAATAATAAAATGCACGCGTACGATTTTATCCCGTCTTCACGTAACAGTTAATACGACTTTTAAGCAGTCGGTCTGGCATACTCGCAGGTAGAGATGTGTAACGTCACGCGCACGTAGAGTTAACGCCGGGGGCGATCAGCGGCGGTATACGCGCAGGCACATTACACATCTTGTTTCCCTTTCTCTCCGCAAAATTATCCGCGAGAAATCCGAGCGATTCTCAACACGGCCGGACGAAGCGTAAAACGAGCCGTTACCTCATTCAGGATTCCTCCTCATGTTTTGTCATGTGACGCGATGCAATAAATAAAATATGTAATAAAATAATTCGATGGTATTACGTGTTTTGGTAAAAAAAATATCCTCACAATTTTTATATGAAGTAACATAAAATAAAGATTAGTATGAAAATCTCATGAAACCTTGCTGTGTATATATGGGAATTCCAATATACCGTAAAATGAATATACATCGCGCATCAACATCAATAATGTTGCGCGTCCGAGTGAAAAAAAATAATCATCAAATATTCAAGGAGATAGTTCCTTAAGATTATTTTCGGCTTTCTCAAGAGATTCCCGTTTTTTTTTTTTATACACTTGCTTAATTAATTTTCTGAACAGACCGAAGACTTGCCGTGTTCTACTGCGAAAGCGCTTATAATAAGTCCTTCTAATATTTTGTCAAGAATTATATATATTTTACAGTTGCGTCATTACATGCTATTATGTGTTATTATAATATATAAACTGTATGCTCATGATTTCTTTTTTTCCCAATTACTTTTCTCACTCAATTATTTTATTCGCTTTACTACGTTTTATCCGGTGATGATTCTTTCTGAGAAATATTTGTGTTGTGCGAACTAAAAAGAACTTGTAGGACGCTTTACTCACCCTATGGGGATAGGCGAGGTGCCACGTGACGTTGAAATTGCTTCCTGCCAGTAACGACGTCTTGACGTGGCCTGAAAGACGAAATGTGGAATATTAAAATTAGACTATGTCTCGCAAGGTTTTGTACAACCGAACAATGATAAATCGTCGAAATTAATTAATTCCAAAAATTCATCACCGTTAAATGTCGCAGCGCTGATACTGGCCTCGTTTGGCCTCGCGACCCGTTTCAGAGGTCACATACCTTTAACGTCGAATATACATCGCGATCCAAAAAAACAGCGCTTCGAAAAAAAAAATACCCGCTTTTTGCCTATTAATTATTCAATCTTTTATCAAATATTCTTTCGAACGCGAAGCGAAGCTTTGAAGTAAAACCATATTAATCGAGTAAGATTTTATCTCATCATGAAAAAAATTGTAGAATAAAACGTTTATATATAAAGGAATTTAATATTTTAATGAATATTGATAAAATTCATTGCGATTAAAAAATAGAAAAAAATATATTTTTCTATTTCTATCAATTTTTTCGGAAGACAATTTGCTAATTAATAACTAACAATTTTTTCATATGTGCGATTATGTCAATATTTTATGTAATATTGTTTTATGATTCTTTTTTTCTATTACAATGATTATATTGGGTGTACAAATCCTTTTAGCGAAGGGCAGGAGACGCGGTGAATCCGCGAGGCTTACGCGCTAATTTAATATAAATGCAAATAACTGATTAGCCTCCGGTACTTTTAATCAACTTTTCCAGTATTTGCCAGACCGGTCCCTTCCGCTTCCCCGAGCATCTCCGGAAGGAAAGCGGTTCTTCTCTTCCGAGCGGAGTCGTCGGAGCGGCTCGATTAAATTACGATCGCGGAAAGAAAAATTTATAGCCACAGCCGGTACGCGTATCTTTAACACGATTATAAAGGCAATCGAGTCAAACTTTGTTTTATTTTCTACTCAATATAAAAATTATGAATAAAATTAAAATTTCGAAGAAACAACGAGAAGAAATGCGAATGTCGAGAATTAATATAATTGGATCGTAATCAAACGGCGAATCGGGGAAATTGAATTACATATTGTAATCTTTTAATGTCTATTAAATGTCACTGAACAACCGCATATCCGAGAGTGCAATTTTCCACGACCAGTTATACTACTTTTTCGCTTTTTGATATTAAAATGAATATAATTATAAAAATTATTATTAAAATAATTATATTTATAAATAATAATTCTTTGTTCATATATATATATATATGATTGAATTAAAAATTTTATTAATTTAATAATTAAATTTAAATAGTAATTATTAATTATTATTAATATTTATCAAAAAATAGTTTAATAAGAGCAATAATTTTGGAGATTATAGGTATAATTATAAATAATTATTTTTTTTATTTTTATTCAGTGAGCATCTCATGTGACACATGAGAAAATGTGCGAGCTACGCTCGCGAGAAGCAGGATGATACAAATTAATCACTGCGCCGAAGATGGCGAAGAGTAAATGAGAGCGGAAAGAAGCCCGCGGAGTAGACTCGTCATCTCCCTTTGTTAAGACGAACGGATAATTCGCGTTACCTGACAGCGTAATAATACAGGTCTTTCTTTCTCCGTCGCTTATGTAACAACCAGTACGGTGCCATTTACAGCGTGGTCTTAATTACGCTTTCGCAAGGGAAAATCTCCGACGACATCGGACAAGGTGGATAATTGTAACAATGTTCTTGTATCTCGTGCTTACAACGCCTCGCGCGGTACAACAATGTGAAAAACACTCGACGTGCAGCCATAATCTCTTTATTCTCAACTTTTCACCCCGTTGGACTTGCCATTAAATTGATGGTAAAAAGTTGAAAAAAAAAAGTTAAAAGTCGAGAAAGAAATATGAAGTGAATTTTCAAAACATAATCAGATGTTACATTTCATAGTAGAATACTTATCCTCATATCTTGTAAAAAGTTCTTTCAAAATTCCCTGATCTTCCAAATTTTTATTTTTATTCAAAATTTTAGGTAAGGAGAATATTTTCAAGTCTTTTTTGGTGCAATTTTTTAAAATAAGATTTTTTATTGTATGCATTTTGAAATACCAAATTTTCAAATGCAATCAAAAAATTGATATAGTTTTCGTAAGATAAACATTTCTTGCATAACATTTTTTCAATTTTTTTATCATTAAAAATTTCAATAAAGAATATGTATTGCATATTTAATATTTTGTTAAGACATTGAATGCGTAAACATATATATTTATCATAGATATATTTTAAATACATAATAAAAGCAAAATTATCAAAAAGAGAATTTAAAAAAAAATTACTTGAATCTCAAAAAGAAAGTTTCATGAGAAATTCTTAATTTTTCTAGGTACAAAGGAAATCTCCGAGAATCTTTGATTTTCCATATTTTTCTAAGGAGTAAAATAATTATAATTGTATAATTACATTAACCCTGAAGAGAAAATTTTTATTATTTTATTATTAACTTGTCATATTAAATATTCAATTAATTATCGTGGCACTATTTTCATTAATTTATTAATTATTAATATATATATTTCACATTTTTATATTTCAATACAAATTATTACGCAGGCATATCATATTCTTTAAAATTTTCTAAATTTTTTTTTTTACAAAAAACAATCCGTTTTTTCTCTTTCCCTTTTATCTAGATGCGATTCTGGGTATTGATAGTATATGTAAAGTGTAAAAGATAATACCCGCAAATACCGAGAGGTTCGCGCTCCCTTCATGCAAGTCGGTGAAAGTCGCTTCGAATCGCACTGACTGGCTATCCCCACCGCGGGATAAAGGGAGACAGAGAGATCGACTGAGACTCCACGTTAATGTCGTTTTCCCATGGAATCTATGAATCCCCCTTCTCTATTGCCCTCCCGCTTCATCCCGCACTTTCAACCCCTTCTCTCTTTTCGCCGCACCTCCGCAGACGCGGAGACTCTCTAACGAAAATGCTTTGCGTTTCCGGAGAACAGCGTTTGAGTAGCCAGCTATCGGGAGGGCTGAGGGGGAACTTGATATCGCACGCATATTCCACTTGACATTCCATCGAAGGCTGAAATACGTTTCGGAATCGCGATGGCGAAAGTCTACTGAGTCTACTGAGATTGCGATATTTAGCGTACAGTGAATTAAATTAAATTCTTTACTAATTAGTTAATATTCCTTAACTTTTTCATCCCTATAACGCAATTTCAAATTTTATGGCTTGAATGTATCTCGAAAACAAAATAACATTAACTTCCGCATTTTCACGATTTTCACAACAAAGTATTATTAATACATATATAAATTAATAATATATATAATAATATATATGTATAAATTAATACGAATTTTTCTAATATAATTATCTTTTCCAATATAATTATTAATTGATGTTTATCATATAATAATTACGACAAAAAAACAGTATAAAGGTTTCAATGCATCAATCATAGTTATGAAAGTATTATACTTTTTCTCGCACTCGAAACAACTTAATGATAACTTTCGTTAAATAATGATCCGTGAAACAAGCTATATATTTCATTAGCAATTAAACCTACTCTAATAACGTGTGAGCATCTTCTTATAAATCGTCCTTCCCAAATTAATGTCCGCATACATTTTTCACTGTACAATTAAATATTGTTGTCCATCCGTCGAGAAAATTGATTTTAAATTGAGCGTTAAGAAATTCCAAAGAAAGGAATGAAAGGCGACACGCAAGGCGTTATACCCAGGGCTGGGTAATATTTGAAATGGTTCCATTTTAAATATGTATTTAAAATGAAAATGTCATTTCGCATTTTGTATTTTAAAATGTCATTTTGCTTTTTGGAAAATTTCATTTCCATTTTATATTTAAAATAAAAATATCTATACATTTAACTATTTAAAATAGATGAATGTGATTTTCTAAGCGTATAAAAGGAACCAAGTCCCGTGATTGGCCGAAGCACAATTTCTTTTATAGCCACATTG
>JBCEZV010000093.1:583549-601297 GCA_039654365.1 Cataglyphis livida
ATAACCGGTAGTGCAGCACGAGGATTAACGTTTCAACGTGCGACACGCATGTGACGCGCGATACAAAGGCAATCGGCTCGATGATGCGATCTCCAACCAGTTGTCTCGGGACCGATCGCGCGGATGACAGCCGCCGCGATTCGCAAGATTCGCGACTCGCCTGTCAATGATCCCTCATGGTCATCGTACGAGCGTCTTCTCGTCTCGGAGCAGCAGAAGAGAACATTACATAGACTCTCGACACTATTTTCGGAGCACTCGATGTTTCAGATCGCGATAATCGACGAAATCCTCTTCGCGGTCCTTTCTATAATCGCGATAGCCAAGCGAAATTCGTTCGCGCCGTTGATCCGACGGCACGATCACACATTAGATCACTCATAAAGAGAAATCGCGAGAAAATATAACGAATGAGTTAAAGCCTTTTAGAAACACGTCCTGTCCTTGATTTCAACGCCGGCGCGGGGCGTGCTGAAGCCGAGCGGACACTGAAGCATACTCTGGGACTCAGCGGGCCCCTATGCGAGACAGGGGATTTGAAGGGGAGGGGGGGGAGGGGAGGGACAGGCGGCAGCAAGGGCCCGCGAGCAAGGAGCGCGAGGAAGGAGGAACGAGGACGAGAGCGAGAGGAGAGAGAATACGTGTAACTCCGACGTTACCAATACCCGCGCGATCCTCCCTCCCCTTCATCCTCTGCACCACGTGTCTCTCCTTCTCTGTCGCACGCGCGGGCCCCTCGATATATTTATATTCGTTTCTAATACGTGTAGCGTGTCGGGGCACGACGCCTCTCTCGCCGTGGGCCCCACCGTCGGAATACGCAGGGACCCGGTTCCGCGTGTGCGTGCGGGCCTCGGGCCCACTGTGAGTGAGCGAGCGTGCGATCCGAGGACGCTCTTGCTCTGCTCTGTGTTCTGTTCTTGCGAGAAGCGACTTCTTATTCGAGCGACGTCATCGTGAAAGACACGCCGCGTGTAAAACGTCTCGTTTCCTTCTGCCGCGATTAGATATCGCGCGGCTGGCAGTCAAAATAGGAATAAAAAAAATATTTCCTTCGTGAGATGACAATCTCGTCGCAATAAGCTCCTTAATTGCTGCAGATGCCGAAGAACATTCGCGTCCTCATCAAGAAGATAAAACACCAATTGAGTTTATAGTAGATATAGGACTTATGACTAAACGAAACTGATAGCTCCACAGCTTCTTGCTTTTATTCTTTTAGATAAAGATGAGGGCAAGTGGCATTATATCGTAATTTATATGAGCTACTTTAAATATGACTTTACGTTTTAAATGGATTTCACATTTATGGACTTTATTTATATATCCTTATGTGAAATTTACAAATATACACATGGCAAGCGTGCAAGATTCTTTCATTTTCAAAGACGCTTTTCAATAAATTTTAGATCCGTATAAAGACTTTTGCTGTTTCATCGAAATCGAATGATTAGATCGAAATTGGTAAAAAAAAATAGATTTATGTCCTTCTCGATCCTGTCTAGATACGTGGGCCCGACTAAAAACGGAGCTTCCGTGTTGAGTTCAAACACCATTAGTAGTGATGTTTAACCCTCTTCTTAAGAATATCAACAAATAAAGATAAAGGCTGAGATTAAAACCTGACCACCCAAAGTGAGCATCCTATTTTTCTTCTCCGTTAAAAATGATTAGCGTCTGCTTTTACATAAGTCTTACCATTTCAACACATATCTTATCTTTCACACTGAAGATAAATTCATTTACCTTCAAATTTAAATTAACATGTTGATTAAGCAATGTATAATGCATGAGAGAAGGTATATATATGTACAATACTTGTAATTTTGGAATAAATTAAATGCTATTTTTACGTTGAAATGCTGTACCCTGTTTGTTTAGTGATTTTAGTGAATTTTGAAAAGATATTTTTACATAACGATAATAAAAGATTGATAAATACTTTTTATAATGTACCATATTTAATTGTATTATATTATATCCTTTATATATCAAAGCTTTTAATGATAAAAATCAATTTATAATTTTATGTGTCGCATATGCATGTATCTGACATATATTTTATATACGTGTGTATTTTATCGTTTTAAAAATTTTCTATCTTAAATAATACATGTAAAATAACATTCTGTCTTCATTTTAATCGCAAATTATAATTATAAATAAATAAATATATATATATATATATATATATATATATAATTATTACGAAAGAGAATTATATATATATATATATATTTAATTATATTATATATTTGTATTTATATATAATTTGCGGCTGAAATAAAAATAAAATGCTTTTTTACACATTTAATACGGAAAACATTTCATTATATATTTAAATCGTCTAAAGCGGGGTTTATAGGCATAATACAGTATAATTAAATGGCGGAAAGAATTAAAATTGTACTCAACTTGCTATCACTTCGGTTCATCTGCAATGTATGGTCTTACTCTCTCACAGAGTTTGTCTCAGAACAACAAGGTATTCTATCTATCTTTCACATGCTCGAAAGATCGTACGAGATTAAAGCGTAAGCCGCGTTTTGTCTGTGATATTAATATAATCGACTGATAGGAACGCGAGCACGGATCGGCACAACAGCTTAGCACCGTGTATCGCGGTTCAGTTTCGATCTCCGTCCGCAATAAAGCCGTCCATTGTGGATAATACACGGTGGAGAAAGAAGAGCATGGAGGACTACATGACGTTCTCGCCGAATTATGCCCACGTACAATGGGCCCGTTCGTGAGGAACGTAACATGGCGACTCGTCCGTACGTACATGCGCGACACGCCTCTTTCGGAGCTCTCTCTCTTCCTCCGAGACCAAAGATTCAAGGCTCTCTCACTGGACAAGCATCTTTTTTTTAAATGGATCCTGTAAGGTTTTCCGTGCCGAGGGTGTCGGCGAGCACCGAGGCCACCGCAAGAACTGTCACACGCAAAGCGCGTGAAGATTTCGCTCAAATGCGTTATGAATGATGGCGGCAATTGCAATTGCACAAAAACCACGGTTGGAATGCCACTTGATATTAAGCCTCGAGGCTTAAGGCAAGAATAGCGATTTGAATGAAGCAAAACACGAATGTATTCTATTGTTCGCCGGATCTCTTATCACGGATGATTCATTAGTCGGGCGTACAATACGTTCAACGTCAAGATGATTTTATCTGCGTTATATTTTGATCAAAATATTCTTTTTCGAAACACAGAATTAAGACACGAATTTTTTTTAATTTTGCGGGCTACAGCTCAAGAGCCAGACCAAGGTATCAGTTTTAACAAAAATTAATTTTTACGTTAATTATTTTTATCCCCTCTTCTATTCCCAACAAGGCACTAAAATCTGGGATTCATTTACATTTGGTATAGGATCGATTGTGTATAATCAATATGTTAAAAATAAAAAAATTAATTTTTTTCTCTGATGTTTTACTATCCTATACATGTCTGATTTTTTTAGCCTGCAAAGTTTAAAACAATGGTGTCTTACAAAATTAAATAATGGCGAATAAAATAATCTCGTCTCGATTTTCGAATTTCTGTAAATTGTTCGTATATATATTCGTATATATAATGTATATAAATAAATTTCTCGCATTTCTGTATGTTCAACGATCCAGGATCGATGAAAGTCCTCCAGAAAGAATGTATAATTTAATTTTATCTAAGCATAATTGAATTAAATGGCTTCAAAAGTCCGTCATTACTCGTTCGATTTATAAAACGGCCGAAGATGCATAAGAAAATAATGACCCTAATATAAATCAAGATTTCTTTCGCCCCCCCCCTTCCCCCCCCCGCTCTTCTTACCTGCCAGATGTATATTACTTAACACATCATTTTACATTGCCGCGACCGATTTCTCTTCACATGTTTTACGGCAATTTAATCGTAAAGGAAAAATTCTAACGACACATTAATGACCGTCGTTTGCGTCAAAGCGACATAGCAGCGAGACCCGATTTCCCGCGGATCAATAAATTTTTATGATCCGACGCGAACGAGAGAAAAAGAGAGAGAGAGAGAGAAAGAGAAAAACGGAAAAAGAGAGACAGAAGGTAAAGGCTTCTTATACGGCTCCCGGTGTAAAGATTCGACCTTTCCCCTTTCCTCGCCTCGCTCTCTCCCCCCTCCCCCCCCCCACTGCTTCCTTCTTCGATAGATATCTATCGATAAACCGATACACGGAATTCCGCGTGGTAATTTTTCTAACAGAATCGATTTCCTATGCGGTTATAATCGCGGGCTGCTGCCCCTCGACCTGACAGGCAAATGCGATATCCGGTGCCACGGGGCACGCACGGGGCCCTCAGTGCCGCCTCCGGCGTGTAAAACTATATTGTAGCGAGAGCGCGTATTCACCTTGTGGTTGCCGCGATAGAAATTGCTGTTGCTGTTCGCCGATCCCGGCCCGGAGCAGCCGGGCGTAGGTAGGTAATCGTGAGCTATTGGTGAGCATTCAGCAAGCGGTACCGCAACCGCGGTACGGCCGATGTCGCGCGGAATTAGCAGCGGCCGGGCCGCGGGCCCCGGGTTCTCAAACCACGAGGCACGCGGAATTTTTTCACGCGCGGACGGACGGGAAGGCGGTCAGTCGGTTTCCGTCCACGTCCTGAAATGACGCAGCGAAAAAAGAAAAGACTGAAGACATTTTACGCAATGAGACATGAACGCGTATATTACACGTCTATTAACTTTATGATACACGAGAAAATTACATTTATTACGTCGCCATCATAAAATTATTTACGCTTTACAGTTAATAGATGCCGCAATATGCTTGCTTTCAAATGGATGTGTCATTATTAAAATGGAATCCCGGAAACTTTAGTTTTTTTTTTTTGACTAGTTTTACTTGTTCGCGGATGGGATCCAATTAGAAACGTCAATATAAAAATCGGAAATCAACAATTATATAAGAACATTAAAGATTGTTGCAAATTTAAGATAAGAAAAAATACGGAAGTGATAAAGAACGATGACGTGTTATTGTCTCTCCTGTATTCCATCGTTGCAATGTTTGAGTACCCCTACATCTAAGTGCATTTAGAAAACGCATTGCTCGCGCGCACGTGAATAGCTCGACGTTACGTCCGTACACGTCGCTTACAACGCGTTCATCAACGTCGACAATCGGATGGATTTTCGCTTATACAGACTGATGTATCGCTCGTACTTAACGTCATCGCTTCGAATGACTGTATCCGTCTGAGAATTACATTCAGCCGTAAATTCTGAAAATATTCAGTTTGTATTATATAATATACATTGAGTGGGAACATGAAGGGAATTGTCTGTTGTATTTACAAATTGCCAATTTGACTTTATTCTCTAATCGTATTGTTTCGTTGTTTTGTAAAATTTCACGAAGCGATGGCGTCACGACCGACAGTTACTTCACGTTCTTCTATAAAACTTCCTATAAGACTTTTCATCAAGTTGACGCTTCCTCGAACAGACGGAATGGATACACCGGTACAAGGTCCGATACGCATCACCTGTTTCCCCAGGTAACAGGTGTTCAATGTAAGTTAATCTACTAAAATCAGTCTTCATTGTAGCAGACTAGTTATAGTGAAACTTTTAAATCTTCTTTCACTTCTTTATTAGATAAAAAATTATTAAACATACGGCATCAATATTATTTGACTTTCTTTTATTAGACTTATAACATGCGATAATATCTCAACGCATTTGTTCGAGAAAATTGTAATTAAAATATTAATTTGTAGAATGTCCATTTAAATCTTATGAAAAAAATCCCTCATCTTTCAAGCTATTTTTCAAAATTTTTCAAAATTTTTCAAAATTTTAAATAAAGAAAATACTTTTAAATATTTCTGCTGCATTTTTTAAAATAAGTTTTTTTTTTTTTATTATATGTATTTTTAATGTTTCTTACTCGTGCAAAGAAAAGACATAGAGCAACTTAAATTTCAAGTTCTAAATTTGCAAATGTACTGAAAAAAATTAATAGCTTCTGTAAGATAAACATTTTTATTTTTTTATCACATAAAAAATAAAAATTTATGACATGTTTCAACTTCAGCTGTCAAAATGGTCGATCAATGTTATCATTAAGGTGTCTACCATGCTACGCAAAAAAAAAAATGTTAAAATTAATTAATTTTGACATTTATTTATTTTATATTTTGCAATATTTTAGAATCTTTGCAATAAAATACAAATTATAATCGTTTCGATAGAAAATAATTAAATAAGTAATTAAAAATCAAACATATTTAACAAATTTTAATTGTAAAGTAAATCAACTAAATTACAATAAATGTTCATACATCTTCATAGTAACATTATACATACATATATACATATATATATATATATATATATATATATATATATATATATATATGTGTGTGAACGCAGTGAAACGCAGTAAACAGCTGAGCGCTCACGCACACATGCTAGGCGCGCGGCTATGACGTGCGTCCAGCTAAAGGTCGGCGCTGAATTGCCAGACTTCTCAATAATAACTCTTTTAAGCATTATCGAAAAAAATATATATAAGATATATATATACATATAATTCACATAACTTGGCTTTGGCAAATTGACAAATGCTTATGATAAATATAAAACTATTATCAAAAAAAAATTTAAAAAAATTCCCAAGTTTCAATAAAATTCCATGAGAATTCCCTGATTTCTCCAGATCCAAAAAAAATCCCAAGAGAATTCCAGATTTTCTAAATTTTTCTAAGAAGTAGATACCCTATGTAAGAAATAAAACATAAATGTATCACTTTTGATAATCGATTATTACAATCCGGCTTTTGGTTTTCAATCTCGATATTGGGGGCATTCATTTTCAAAGGAAAAAAACAAAAAAAACGCACGTATTCTGAAAATATTCATTTCCGCATCATGTGCCTGTTTGATTTTCACGTTTATTCAGGTGTTACTCGGCGGAATTGGGCTCCTTCGAGGAATAGGCGACAGGCGCAAGCAGTCGCAGATCGCAGGTGCATCGCGGCGATGCGGTAGAGCGAGAAGAGACCGGACCGGACGCGTCGCGCGTGCGCTTGCTCGCTTTCTTTCTTTCCCGCGCTACCGGTACCAACGGCAAAGAGGACGACGACGTCGTTCGTCTCTCTTTCTCTCTCTCTCTCTCTCTCTCTCCCTCCGTTACTCCTTCTCTTTCTCCTTCTGTCTCTCCCCCGGTTTCCCACGACGGCTCATTACGACTTCCCGACTCGCTGCGCGTCTCGACACGACGCGGATTCCCGAACGGAATATCCCCGCGCTGTACACATGAACTCCCTTGCCTCTTCTTCTTTTCTTCTCCTTCAATGTACAAGGCGGACTACGTTCTTGTTTCAATATTTGTACTAGAATGCGCATGCTGGGACACCAGCTTCTTCGCGTATGTATAACGTATTCTCCGGTCCGGATAGAGCCGGCCTCTCGACTCTCGACAGTTACCGGGAATCGGCGGTTGCCTTATACGACTTGCCAACAACTCGTCCCGATGTGTCCCGGAAAAAGGGGTAGCGGTATTGCGACGCGCAAGTAATTTGCATGCGATTTCTTTTTTAGCGCCGGATGCTTAACTCGAGACTAATTGGTCAAATTATTTAACACCGAGTAACGCGTATGGATAGCGCGTTATAGAGAAAAAGCGGCTAATGGACGAGGGAGCGTCAAGCGCAACTTTTTATTGGCGACAAGTTTACGATTCAGGTGGCAGTGGAGGCTTAGATCTCGTCGCCAGCGGTGTGAAACTTGGAAACAAGGAAACGAATTTAAATATAACGCGTGAAATTTATATGCTTTTTAACGCGTGATAAGCGCGTATATTTTCCAAGTTTGTTTATATTTCCCAATTGATTTATTACGTTTTGATTTATAACCAAGATGTCCTTCGAAGATGTTGACGTTTTACGTCATGGGCCACGTATAGTCTATATATCATAATTCTTCAGACTTTCATTAATAAAACATTGCCATTAATCATGTATACAGAGTGATTCAAAATAAGTGGGAAAAATTTTAAGAGATTATTCTTTATCGAAAATAAAGGAAGGTCTTTCATATAAATATATATTCCCTATATCCCTCCCTGAAGAGTTACATTCTTCCAAAGGAGGAGATGAAAATTAGATTTTTATTTTTTCTCTTAAATTTTGGGCAAATTAAAAAAATAAAATTTGGTGGACATTTTTCATTAGTAAAAAATATGCTTATTAATTTTTTTAATTCTCCCATATCGTTATAAAAGGATAAAACCAACAACCTCTATTCAATTGTTTACTAGAACTTTTTAACGGGTTGGAATATCATTGAAAAATATGCGTTAGAAAGCTTGAGAAAATTTTTAGAAACTTTTTTATTTCTTATATTTTAATTTAACAATGTAATATCAACAGTTTTCACAAAAAAAAAAAAAATAACATACATTATCATGCACAGCACGGTGCTAATTGATATGTTTTGAGTTATAAGAAAGTAGAATTTTAGAATAAAGGAGACAGCAAAACAAAATTATATAGTAAATGTTGAAAAAAAATGAATCAAAAATTATTCAATGAAATAAAAATCTGATTTTCACCCCCCCCCCCCCGCCCACCTTTGTGACTCCTTAGGTAGGAGCATAAGAGTATATGTTTATATGAAAGATCTATTTTAATTGTCGGCAAAAATTCTGAAATTCACCCGTTATATGACGTATACGAGCTTATTATTTTTCCAAATAATTTCTTTCAAATAATGTGAACAAAATTCGTATAGTAATAAATATCTTAACTCAAAATTACGTGTAAAATCGAGACATATAAGCCTGAGGAGATAATTTTCTCCAATAACGCGACTACGAACGCGTGTTAATTAAACAAATATAAATTATCCATAAATATAGAATCGTGCGTTATCTGTTTCTGACATCGAAGCTCCGGTAGGGGGGGGGAAGGGGGGAGGAGGGAAACTGTTCCGAGAAAGCCGGACAATTTTCAACGGCGAATGCGTCCGTCGGCGCGAAACGAGATGTTTCTCCAATTCTCATTACGCCGCATTCTCCGAGATGGCCTCGGATCTCTTCATCTTCGGTAAATCCGCGACGCGTGAGATTTATGGTTCGGAGATGTATTGGCAGCGCTGGGCGCTGCCTTCAAAGACTTTTTATCTCCTCTCTGTTTTTCGACTGTAATCCCGCGAAGGCGAGATCCCGCTATTTGGAAGAAACAAGACGAAGAGAACCGTATGCGCGGGCGGCGGGTGGGGGGCGAGGGAGGCGAGGGAGCGGAAGGGGGACTGCCCCGGGGGCGAATTACACGACTATGACCCGGAAGAGCCGCCTCTACCGCCGTCCGGGCATCATCGTCTGAAAATAAGCACGTACGTTGGACGGTGATGGACTAGAAACGCGCGCGGCAACAGTTACTTATAACAGTCGCGGAAAATTAGCCGGGCGCTTCCTTGCGCTTCGGCAGGCCCCTTCTGCAGCAAACTCGGCATTTACATCGAGCTGCTTCCGACAAATATATAATTGTCAGTCTCTTAATCCGCCGTTTTTCCATCTGATGCAGAAATGCTCTGGACTCGTCGGGCAATTAGAGATCGCCTTTCGTTTAATTCGCGCTTCTACATTTTCTCTCTCATTGCTACCTTGGACGAGCGTGTGCGTGGAAGCGTTGCCTCCATCGTTTCACTCGGATACGATGGAGAATGATTTACCACGTAAATGATTGCGTTTGCGTAATGATTGGATTGCCGGTTTGCGTCGAGAAACGAGAACGGAATGGCGTTACCATTAATGGATCTCCAACGAGAATCTTTTCGACGCGAATCAATGGGTACACGAATAGTTTTAAGTCGTAAAATCAGGAAGCCGTAAACAATTCTTGATGTTTGATATAATGCATGATATGTAGTAGCTTTTATTTAGAAAATATAATAGTTCTATTTTCACAGTTTAATACTGTTTTCCGTTTCATTTATCCACGTAAGCACCTTAGTGAAAAATTTCTTCCCTATTACTTTAGAAATAAAATTATGGAATGAGAGTTTAATCTCACAGAAAAATGCATCAAGCATTGCAAGATCAACTTTTCGTAATATGAACAATTTTAAAACAAGATGTTTACTGGAATTTTGTAAAAAAAAAAAGTCTCCTGAAAATTCTCTGATTTTCTACTTTTTTATTCAAAGTTCCAGGTAAAGAGAATATTTTAAAGATTTTTTTTTTTATTCAACTTTCTAAAATAATTCTTTTGTATTCCATACGTTTTCTAATGTTTTTCGATCATAGGAAAAAAAAAAAAAAAACAAAGCTGAAAAAACACATTTTAAATTTCAAGTGCTAGATTTGTAAATATATTAAAAAAACCCGAATAGCTCGTAAGGTATATAAACATTTTTCAACTATATATAACATTATTATTTTTTTTTCTTACACTAAAAGAAGATTCTAATAAAAAATATGTATTGCATATTATATATTCTCTTAAGATATTGAATATATAAATAAAGAGAAAGAAATAAATAAATATACATTTATAATGTATTTTAAATACATATAATTTACACATAATTTAGCTAATCAATGGATTGCCGATTACGATACGAGAGCAAAAAGACAATATTTTTTTTTTTTAAATTCCAATAAAGCTGCATAAGAACTGCCCGATTTTTCCAGATATAAAAAATCTCTGAGATTTCTAGATTCTCCATGTTTTTTTCCAGAAAATAGATACCGTAAAATAACGATGAAACGATGTATTAAACAATAATTATGGAAACTTTTTGGATGGAATATATGAATATATATGCTGCATTAAGGAGGAGCATCCCGCGTGTAGACCAATAAATACCGCATAAATGGATAAAAGATTCTTAATCATTGAATCTGAATGCCTCGCCGCGACTCTATTTATACGCACATGGCGGCATAAAACAATTTAGATCGCGTAGAGTTAATAAATACTCGCCACAATATCACACGTTAACACGTGCCACCTTCTCGTCGAAGCGGGAGATTTCTCTCATGTAGGGAGAAACAGCACGCCAACTTCGAATTCCCAATTATAGGATGGAATTCCGTGAGGTCCTCCGGCGTATCGTCACGTCGCCCAATCTTACGACTCTGATAATTTACGTTAACGACGATCACCAGAGAGCGTCCACCATTAACCGGTAGATGTCTAGTCTTCTCGATAACGTCGAATGGGCAACGCTAATATTCCCTCATTCGCGATAAATTAATTCCTGGAAGACTGGCTTGCATCGTGTTTTTTAGGCGACCGATCAGCGAATGAAATATATAAGGATAAATTTTATGTATATAAATCCCCTATATGGGATATAAACTATAAGATAACTATATCAAGAAATTATTTTTTTGTGCTAAGAAAAAGATTTTTATATTTATATGGGTTTAACTATGGCAAATAAACAGTTTTGGATAGATAATGTTGTATATAATTATCTAAATAAAGATAATACGAGACATGTAAAATTTTATTAGGATTTTTATTAAACATGACTTATTTCAAGTTTATCTAGATAATAAATAAAATTATAAAGCATTTTATCTAGAATATTAAAGTAATATCGCTTTAAAAAAAATAATAAAGGAAAAAATGTAACAATTAAAATAATATATATTTACCTATAATACTTTTTCATTAAATACTTTTCCTTATATTTTTCGCTATTAGAGAAATTGCACAAAACTGAAAAAAAAATCACATTCGGTAGTGAAAATAACAGAAAATATTACACACAAGATAGTATAACGCAACACTATTCTTTATAATTTCATACTGAGTACAGTGTTTGGTGATTCTTTAATATGATTCGATCTTACCTTTGGTTCTCTGTTGGATCTAAATATAAGAACCAAACATATTAAATAATTAATAAAGCGCTAACTAAGAGCTGAATTCTGCTGAATGCAGTCATCTTAGATAATTTAAGGCGATGCATTCCATCTAAGACTGAAGTGAGGGAGGGATTTAAGGCGGCAAAGGCACATACTGGGTAACCAATCCTTTTCCCGACTATCCAAGTCCGATAAATAATTGTTAGAAAACAATATTCGCCGATCTTGAAAAAATATGCGAGGAACGAGCGAAATTGAATTGGGTGTCTCTCACTTACCGGGCAACTGCTCTTACCACTTCCGAGTTATTCAGGCCCATATTTTATTCAGGCACTTTAACACAGTTTCATACGACGTTCCAAGAGTGTTGGAATCTCGCTCAATGGATACAGTGCCGACTAGAAGAACAGCATATCCAAGGCACCTGCAGCACGTCTCCAGAGCGAATCTATCATAATCCCGGCAGTTGCCAGTTTTAAACACTCGATGCATTTCATAGATAATCCTCTTTTGACAGCACATTCTAATCATCTCGTTCAAGCAGCCTTCTCTTCTACCCTCAATGAACAATACGATCTTCCACCAACACCGTGCGAATTGGGTGAACAGATTACCAGCATCCTGGCACAGATGTTCACCGCGGATTGAAGTGCGGGGGGGGGGGGAGGTGGGGGAATTTAAAGATGTAGATATGCATGCTATTATTATCCAGATAAAGATGAGATAATGCAATTGTTTTATCTAAATGATTATTTAGATAACTTCATCTGGACAACAGCAAACGCTGCAAATGAAAAAGCGCGCTTTGAGTTTAGAATATTTGTAGTTTTATTTTTAAGAATGAAATAATTGTAGAATCACTTTCTAGATGCTTTCTGCTCGGAACAGTTCTGCTACCGTAATAATACCATGCTATTTTGCAGTGCATTAAAAATTAAAGCATCCGCTATTTATATTCAATCTTTGACTCTCTCATTTGCGAAAGGCAGTTGTCTCGTGCTTGCCTGCCATATAATGAGAGGTAATGAAGAGTCGAGAGCTTAGGCTTTAATCCAACAACCGATCTTCCTCCGTTATTCATCGCCATTCATTCGGCGCAACGCGATGGGCGATCGATAAACGGACGACGACAACGAGAAGCCTCGCTGCAGGAATTGTTGCAGCCACCGCCGTCGGCGGAACAAAGGCGTTCCGCGGATATGCATTCGCACCTTATAAGCGATCGTTTTGGTCAGGGTGCTCGATCGCGAAGGTTTTTGCCCGAGTTTCTAATCGCCCGTCGACGACGACTACGTTCGGTCGTTCGATCGGTCGGACGGACGGACAGGGAAACTCGTTTTAAGAGACCGGAGGAGAAATTCCGCGAATCGCTCGCGCGAGTGCGAAGGGATAAGGCAATCCCCGGCAGAGAATTATGCAGATTGCAGGATTGGAATCCATCTCCATTGGCTCGCTCAAACGCTCTATACGTGAGTTCATCCGCGCCGGCGATACACGCACACCATGTTATTCGTACGCTCGGCTTGTGCGAGCACTCGCCACCACCGCCGCAAACCGCTCTTGCTTCCTCCCATCCGTACGTCCGCTCGGCTCTATCGACCTTCCGTGTCCGCGCTTACGCGGATGCTGATTGCGAGACGCGCTAATGCACACGTCGGGCATGACATGTATATGCGCGACTTGATAAATGAGCGAATTAATCGCCGTTATTAACTGTAAAATTGTTGCATCTTAATCGCGCGCGTATCCCCCCCCCTCCCCCCCTCCTAAGGATCAAAAGCGCGCCGAATTGCATCAATTATATCGTGAATATGAAAATTGTAGGCAAGAGTTGCCGGGAAAGATTGGGGGTGAGGGGACGTTTCCTCTCGCGGTGGAGAAACGACAGAAGCTTTGGCGTCCAGCCTCTCTTTTCGGCGTCGGGCGTGCTTCCCTCCTCTATTTTCATTCCTGAGACATGGCTGCCGGCTTGTTCGCGCGATCCGGTTTACCTATCTCGTCCAATAAACATCGGTCCTGTCTCTCGATGGAAAGTTCTGGCCGAGTCTTTCTCCACCCCCCTCCCCCCCACCCCCCCGCCGACCCTTTGCGTGCAGCAGCGACCGCATCTCGCTGGTGCAGCGTCGTTTGAGCGTGAAAAGCGCAGTAGCAAAAATAGACGCGCGTCAACGAGCACCGTTCGCGATCTCGTTCTCTCTTCATATACGTTTTCGAATATGTCAAAAGGTCATTAAATCGTCTCGTTGACGGACTCCAGCGGTGTGGATTTCAACGCGATAATATTTGTAAAAGATATCGATGGGCCAACTCGTCCCTTGGCTCAGTGCAAAATATAAAATATAATTATTGTGTAATTGTTTTTTTTTTTTTTTCTAATAATAAAAATATTTATTTTATGAAAGATTTAAATTTGAATATCTATTGTAATTTATTTCATTTCTGACAAATTTTACTTCTTTTAATTTTACATAGGAATTAAAAAAAGGATCATTAAAGGAACGAGTGAAAAGTAAAATTACTCTTGTACCGTTGATGTTGGATTACGATTAAAATGACCTCGGATTTTATCGCGAAGCCGGATTTGACCGTGACGAGCGCAAATTCCAACTTTAGATTTTCTGGGAGCAAAGAATGGCGCCAACGATTACCGACCGCGATCTCTCTCGAGGATCATCGCGCATGGGAGAAAACTCATGCGTGGTTCAGGTAGTAGTATACGGCGTGCCGGCTGCCTGAGTCGGCTTTCTCGGCATCCCCGCAGGGGAAGGTACGAGAAGGGAAGAGAGGAGAGGAGACGAGACGAGACGAGAGAACGAGTCTCGGTCGCGGGTATAATTTAGAGAATAATGTACTCTCCGGAGGCATGCATTAAGCTTCCCGTCTCCCGGGGAAATCTCGAGTCCGACCGAGAGAGCAACAGAGAAGAAGAAACTGCGGCATATTAAATCAAAAACACAATTTGCCGTTAATTCATCCGCGCGATTAACCGGACGTTAGACCGTCGCCGCCGCCGCCGCCGCCGCCGAGGACGACGTCAAGTCGAAATGTTTTTCTCCGATGCGACTCTGGAATCTCCCGCCGATCCGCCTTGGCGCCGGAGAACGTAACTTCTATTCACGCGCGGAACCCTAAAATCCGCGAGAGATCACGCGCTGCTCGGTAATTCAACCAGTAGGACCTTGGACCGAAGCTCGCTTCGACTGTAGCCCGCGGGAAAGGAGGGAATGAGAAAGAAAGGATAGGGACAGAAAGGGGCGAGAAAGGGGGGAGAAAGAGAGAAAAGAGGGAGGGTTGGGAAGGGAGCTGGGAGCAAACTGTAATTTAGAGAAAAACGTTGGTCCGAGAGGCCGCGGGGCCCTACTTTTCGTGCTGCCCGTCGACCCGCCCACCTGGCCTCTATTACGCGCGCCGGATCGGGAACAACCTGGGCATCCGTCGCTCGAGCAGCAGCAACAGCCTACATTTCCATCCCTCAGTCCCTCCTCCACCCACTCTCCCGCGTTCTTGCACGGGGCCCCTCTATTCGCCTCTCCATCCGTCAAGCGGCTCCGCTTCTTGCTCCGCATGCGAGCACCTCCGATCCATGGCAGAGCGAGAGCGTTCGATGCTTTTCGTGCGTCGTAATCGAATGCGCTTAGACGCGCGGCGGAGAAGAATCCAATCAATTTACGATTACTCGCGCGGGCAATAAGGGAACGAGTATCGAGAGAGAATGCATCGGGAGGAACGAGTTTTTTTTCCCCCTCCGCGATTGCACTACCAGGTGTTTGGGATTTGTGGGAGCACACGAGGGGGAGGAAGTGCGAATTAACGCCTGAAAATTACATTTTATTTGCTCGCGTATCGATTTCGACCCTTCCAATAATCGTATTTTGCCAGCTCATTTTCAGAGAAAAATAAAGAGAGAGAGAGAGAGAGAAAGAAAGAAAGAGATGAATTATTATTTTATATCATTTGATATTGGCAATTTCTCTCTCGCGTGCAAATATCGCGATATACTTTGGCCGCGATATGAAATTCTGTTGGTGTCGTCGAGCCAAAATAAAATAAATAAAAAATTAATAGACATACGTATGTAAAAAATTATTGATTTTGATCTTTTACCGTGACGTATCAATTGCATTTGAAAATTAATTTCACATAATATAAATACAAATTCAATACATTGCTTTTCTTAACAAAGCATATCTTATTTGTCAAAGCACGATCGTTTTGTACAAGGTGTTTCTAAATAAGCGCCACAAATTTTAGGAGATTCTTTGTCAAAAATTAAGAGTGTTTCATATACTCCTATTCTTCTCTGAGGAGTACACTCCTTCAAAAGAGGAGGCAAATATTTATTTTTTTTTTTATTATAATTTTATGTTGTGTCTGTTCCATTTTTCCAACATTTACGATAATTTTGCTTTGCTTGCTTTTTTCATTCTAAAATTTAATTTCTCATAACTCGACATTTCTCATTTAGCACGGTGCTATGCATAATAATGTATTTTATTTTATTTTATTTTTTTTCATGAAACTTTATTTTGCAAAAAAAAAAAAAAATAAAACATAAAAAAGTTTCTAAAGAAATCACTTTCTAACGCATATTTTTAAATAATCACATTCCGGTCCGTTAAAAAGTTTTAATAAAAAATTGAAAGTTGTTAGTTTCCCCTTAATAACGATACGGGAAAATTAAAAAAATATTAATAAATATCTTTTCTAGTAAAAAACCAAATTTTATTTTTCTAACTTACCCAAAATTAAAAAAAAAAAAAAAAATTTTTTATAAATTAACATTTCACCTTCCCTTTCAGAGAAGTGTGACTCCTCAGAAAGGGTTATAAAAGTTTATAGGATGTTTATATGGAAGACCGTTTACTACAAAAAATCATCTAAAATTTTTCACTTATTTAGAAACACCCTGTATAAATATATTTACAGTCTATTTTTCCTCAATATCCGTTCCTCAATATTCCCTTTTCAAAATAATTGCTTATGCCGAGAAAATTATCTTCGAAGCGATTGTTCGCAAATCGAAAAGGGGAAATAAAATCTTTATCGATCATAAAATCTGTTTGTAGTTATTAAACCTCGCCGTAATTCATTTAATGGAAACGCAGTTTCTCTCAAAGCCATTGTCGATATTGCCGTGTATCGAACGTGCCTCACCCAATATCCGGTAGAAAAAAAATTATTGCACCCGTGATACGGCGGTTAATTGTATCGGAGGGAACATCGCAAGGCTAATGAAACGAGTGTGCCGATAATGGCTGGGAGACTTCATAAAACAAAAGCGAGAATCACGCGTTCTTTTCGATTTAATGAGGAATCCTTCCTAGCAGTCGCCTCGATTCGCTAGTTTAATCGTAAGACCTGGCGGTTTTCCTGTTCTTTTTTTTTTGTTTTTTTTTTTTTCTCCTCATCCGCGAGATTTACCGAGAAGACTAAGAAGCAGCAAGAGAGCTGCATTCGTTAAATCTCGCCGAGAAAGGGATAGAATGCTTTTTGCTCCCGACACTCGCGTTCCCGCAGGATCTCGCAGACGTTCGTTCCGCGAGAGGAACAGTCCGGCCGAGACTTATAATTATAAGGCGACGGATCTCTCGGCAGGGTAATAATTTCGAGACGTAAAATCCCTGATGTTTGCGCCATGTTTTGCGGGAATTTATTTAATAACAGCAACGATCGCTTTACTCTCGCGAGCGCGATTAACGTTAACCGTAGATTACCAAAAATGCGAGAAATCTCGGGTCAGATATATTTTAACGATCGGCACGACCTCGCGAAAGCTGATCGAGTTCCTCTTTCTCTCGGATCTTGTACACTCCGCAGGTGCATCTGCCAGCAAAAAAAAAAAAAAAAAAAAAAAAAAAAAAAAAAAAAAAAAAAAAAAAAAAAAAAAAAAAAAAAACACCCCCCAC
>JBCEZV010000093.1:622237-639467 GCA_039654365.1 Cataglyphis livida
AAAAAAAAAAAAAAAAAAAAAAAAAAAAAAAAAAAAAAAAAAAAAAAAAAAAAAAAAAAAAAAAAAAAAAAAAGACATCGCGCTCCTTGCATGAATTACGTCATTGAACGGAAGATTTACCTCACGTTCGCAAATCCGATGCGGGAGTGTTGCACGTTCGTCATCCGCCATCGCAGCTGCTCGCCGATAGTGTAGTAAGGTCCTTGCGAGAAGCGACGCATCTTCTTCACGCACAACTGCGTCTTCCTTCCAACACCACGAGCCGTCCGAACCAAGTTTAAGGGAGACGAGCGCGAACGACGCGAGGGTGACGCGCGCCATGATACAAGGGTTACAACCCCCGCGGTGGCATCCACCCGCCGATTGCGTCACGGCATCACTTCCATGCTAAACTGATATTATTATTGTCTAGCTCTTTAAGGATCGTCGATGGTCCACGGCCATCGAGATCCAATTCCCCCGTTATAGCCACGTATTAGAGAGAATACGCTGTGACGTATGAGAATTTGTAGGCGCGTGAATAGGAGATGCGTAGATTTATGGACATGTGCGGATTGCAGACGCATAAATTTGTCACCGCCGTCTACTATAGACCGCGTGAATTTATCGGATTCATGATTGCGCAAAAGGACAGATTCATAAACATATACTCAGATTTACGATGTAAACTACAATGATTGCGGACGTACGTATGTACTCGTAGACTTCGTCTTCGAATTTATGGATAAGCGTGTATAAATTCGTGTTTCTTAAATCGACAAGATTTAGAATCTCGTGCAAATCATCTACAGACGATATACTGATGAGAGATACACGTAAATAATATGCACTTTCGAGCGCGGCTGACGCGAGGTTCGTTGGCGCTTCTGGCGTATGTATTTTTGTTTCTTTTTTTTTTTTTTTTTTCTTTCTTTCTTTTGTTTTGTTTCCGAAACACGGTCGCGAGGCGAACGGGTAAGCGTCGAACGAAACACTAGCGTCGGCGATATCGGGGGTGCAGTCGTAAGGGCGCGCCCCTCGTTACGAGCCCCCCCCGTAAGCTAGCGCTCGCTCGCGCGCGCATATACATACGAATGCGTATATGTATGCACACGTGCGTGTATGTGTAGCGTGTCCCGCGAAGGACTCCCCCGACCTGCCGTTGCCTGTGTTACGGCCGCAGCTCGTCCTCCCTTTGCCGCGGCTATGACTAATAAGAACTAGAAGACCGTGTCACACGACACGAGTGCATCGCACGTTAAACGATGCGAGGGTGGCGCATCATTGCGTACGATGTCTCGTAGGGATGGTTCAAGATCCCAGAAGAGTATTTCCTTTCTTTACAAACTAGTTATAAATAATTAGATACCTTTTGAAAACTAGATTTTCGGTTGGCATGTACGTGATCGATTCTCTTTCTTTTTTAATTATTTAATAATTCAATTAATTCAATTAATTTAATAATAATTAAATAATTTAATTATTTAATAATTAAATTAATTAAATAGTTTAATTATTTAATAATTAAATTAATTCAATAATTAAATTAATTCGATAATTTAATTCAATATAATTAAATTATGTAACCGATTTTGAGTTGTGATCAATAAATTGGAAATAATAAATAAATAAATAAATAGAATAATTATATTTTTGTTATCCTTAATTTTTGTGCTGCCTGATTATTTATACCGGTCATGACATATCGCGCTTTGATAATGTGTGAATAGGGAAAAGTATCGATACTATTTTTTTTTTTTTTTTTTTTTTTTCTTTCGTATAGCCATCCCTGCATGCTATCATCAACGGTGCGATCGATTATTTAGGCGCCCAATGTCGCGACGGTCATTGAGACAAATTATAGATTAGTGAGTAATTTCCTATACTCTGACGCTTTTCGTAAGAATTTATTTCCTTTCGTGTAATCACGTTGTTTTTTTTTTTTTTTTTAATTTTTCTTTACATCTTTACTACTTCCCATCTCCGGATTTATTAAAGATTTATTTTTTATATAATAATAGAAAAAAATGTTAACGAATAGTTTATACAAGAAATTGATGCGATAATATGGTAAAATGAAACTGTCACAATATCGCACATCAGTTTCATAAAATATCAAATTTATATTCATGAAATTGATTTTAGTGTGCATTTTCTTCATCAATATAAAATTTTGAAATATTATTTAATAAAACATAAAATTCAATAGATAGAAATTTCGATAATTACTAAAACTTACATTTACTTAGATTCGTTTATATAAAAATATAGAAATGTAAGCGCGTAATAAGATTCGAAAAACCAAACGTGTTTTTGCAGAATAATTCAATATTAACAAATACCGATTAATTCAATTCTATAAAACCTAAAAATATCAAAAATAAAATATTTATACACCGTATTAGTATATTTTATCAATATAAAATTTTATTAAAACTTATATTTACTTAGATTCACTTGTATAAAAATATAGAAATGCAAGAACGTAATAAAGATTCCAAGAACGTGTTTCCGCGGAATAATTTAATATTAACAAACACCGATTAATTCCATAAAACCTACCTTTGTTTAATTCTCATGTGCTAGAATACGCGGTATCGCAATCGGCGTTGCAGTAACCTCAGCAACCCCGACTTTCTTCACCCCCTTTATCCCTTCTATGACACATTAGATGGGCCATCTCGTTTCGCCCTAGCATTATCTTCTCGCAGAAGCGTGCGAGCTGGGACACCGCGAGCATCGCCTTTTTATCGCTCGCCATATGCGAGAGAGTCACCCTATATATATATTTTTTTTTCTACCTCCTTCCCTCTTCCCGAAGCGGTTAGTACATCAAATTTTCTACGGAGGAGAGCCCCATGTGTGGCGCGAACGTCGTTCGCCAACGTTTGGATATATGTAAAAGGCGAATCGAAATTCGCGCCGCGTCTCACGACGACGCTCGGTAATGATCCTCTGGAGGAAAAAATGGAACCCGGTGTTCGATTGCCGCCGAGATTGCCTCTCGTTCCGCGAGAATGACAAGGGAACGTCGAAGGTACGCGTGAGAATTTGCATGTTCAAAGAATACGTTTCTCGTCTTTCTCATATCACGAGCAAGATATATCGAGTAAGAGTAGGTGAAAAAAAATTGCAATTTTCAATTTATCACAAAATGTAAAGTATTGCGTAATATAATAAGTGGCATTCAATCATTAAACTTATTAAAGTTCAGTTATTAAAATTATTTTACTTATTCAAGTCTAATAGTTTTGGGGAAAAAAGTAGTCTTATGTTTAATATATTTTATTAAATATTATTTAATATATTTAATATATTTAATATATTTAATATAATTATTTAATATATTTTATTAAATATTATTTTAATATAATAAATACACTGTACATGATAAAATAATTGTGTTTAAGTAATAATTATATTTATTGGCACAATTATATGTGTAAGCACAAAGAATTGTTACAATAATATTAGCTTGCAAAAAAAGCAAACACGACTCGCTATGGATAATTACGCGTATATTAATTATCATCCATTCGGATTACTTTTCGTTCCTCAGATTTACTTTCTCGTCCATGAGTATTAAAGCTGGCTACAGGAACTTTGCATTTAGCGGCAATTACGCGCGTTATACCAGCACATACCTATGTACCTTCATCCTGTAATTCCGTAACCAAGTAATTTCGTGACGCAAGTACGAGCGTTGCCCTCTCCCCTTGTAGAGTTTTTCCGCCGACAGAATTTTTTTTTTTTTTTTTTTTTTTTTTTTGTTTCCTTTTTCATACAAACATCAGAAGTGTCAGCGAAACGCCCGGACGCAATGAATCGCGCGAAAAACGGATGACGTGGGGGACAATGCGATAAGCGTGAAAAAGCGTGATATAAAAGCGACGGCGGGTACGTCGAATTTGTAGATGGTGCTACAGGTGCATCTCGCCTCGTCGCATTTTTCGGTTAGCAGCTGCGACGGGAGAGACGAACTAGACAGATCGATGGCCATTCGTTCAAACGCGATTGTCGAAAACTCGGGAAACCCGATGTAAAAGCGAAGGAACATAAGGAGAAAAAAGTGCGACGAATGCATAGAGTGAATAATCACATGTATAATTTTAATAAATCAACAATGTAAGCTGTAAACCGAATTTTATGTTCTATCATAATTTTATAACAGCAAATTTCAATGCAGATAATATGAAAAAATTCAGATGTAAAGCAGAAACAAACACGAGATGACGATGTCATGGAAAAAGAGAGATGCAGCAACCGTAAAGAATCGATCGCGTATTAGAAGGTGATAAAGAATGAAAGGAAGGTAATAAGTAATAGCAACAGAGAGAGAGAGAGAGAGAGAGAGAGAGAGAGAGAGAGAGAAGAAGGGGTAAAGAGAAATGTTGCGCTGGTTGCGGGAACAGGACAAGGATCGGACTTGCGGAAAATGAGGTAACGAGAAGAGGAAATTCGTCGGGGATAGGGTCCGAGGAGAAGAAGATTCAACGAAGGGTCGAACGAAAGGGCAGAGGGCTGGAAGAAAAATCACGTCAAATATTTGTTCCCGCGCAATACGAGCGGCGTCGTGTCGCCGAGAAAAATCGGCGAATCAAGAGAAACTCGTCCGGTGACAGCGGAGGAATTTTATTCGAGACGAACGCGACGAGGGAGAGACACTTTCGTCCAATCTTATGATTTCCATGTTTGTTGTACCCTCCATTCTTTTCGGCAACGTATGCGAATGATAGTATTTTGATTCCTGGATAGTAACCACCAAGATTCCAACACAAATTGTGGAAATGTTTAACAATTCAAACATCGCTAACTGGAAATTAAGACTAACCATTGGACCATTGAACGCTATTGAGAATCAATTTTTTATAATTTTTATTCAGAGTGTCTATTCGAATGTTCTAAAAAAAATTCCCTGAAAATCTCCTGATTTTCTAGTTATTTTTGTTTAAAGTTTCAGGTAAAGAAAATGTTTCAAAGATTTTTTTAGTGTAATTTCATAAAATAAGTTTTTTATTGCTGTTTTCTAATGTTTTTCACTCATATGAAAGAAAAACACTTAAATTTCAAATGCTAGATTTACAAATGTAATTTGGAAATTATTTAAGATCAAAGTTCGTATTGATTCTTATGGAAAATCACACATTGTAGCACTTATTGACAAATTTGACAAAGAAAAAACATTGCAACAGAATAAAAATTTTCAAATACATACAGAAAATTCTAATAAATATTTGTACAAACCTTAATTTAGATGCACTTACTCATTTAAAAGTTATTTACTAAAAATTGTAAAGAAAAATATTATCTTTCTCTTTCTTTCTCTCTGCAAATTACTCGTTTTTTTTTTTTTTTTTTTTTTGTTTCTTGCAGTTGATTTCAAGGGATATTTATGATTAAAAATTTTTGTAAATTAGAAAAAATATTAATTACAACTATTTTCCTTTAACGAAAACATTAAAAACCATATTAATTTGTGATACTTTAATTCTTTTTGTAATCCGGATTTATTTGATTTTTCAAACAGTATAAACATGTTTTTTTTATTTTGACAATTTTTTTTTATCATTGCACAGTCAAAATATCCTTAAAGTTTTGTCCTGGCAGGAGACCGGAAGATGGTCTCGTCGCGATCGTCACGTATCGCGGCGGTGCGTTTCTATTTTCAGACGACGTCTCGACGTTGGATATTTTTAAAATTTCCGTTGTGCGTACAAAAACACACGCGAAATCCGCTCGCTTTTAGGATGAATCTCCTTGTGCGGTAGATCCGCGCTAAAGACCGCGTCGTCTCAAAACGCAATATTTTCGCCATTTTTCACCATCGTGCCTCTCGAGATTTCCTTTCATCGTCGTGACTTATGGCGTAGCACGTCGGCCGGCATCGCGAAACGGACGACTTCTCTTATTCACGTTTTTACGATCGGAATTTTTATGGCGAGCGTTAATTGAACCGTAGCGTATTCCGTATCTGTTCGCTTCAAGGCGAAGCCAGCTCGTTATTACGCCTGCACTATTAATTCTCGATGCTGAGATCGAGGATTATGCGTGCGGCCAGTAGAGGGAAAGTATATATTATATCTCGGATGGGACTTGTTTTCGATCGTAGATTTAAAATCTTTAACTCATTGTAAAACAATCAATTTCTTTTTATCTTTAATAGATACCTTTAATTATTTAAAGTCTCGTTAAATCCTTAGCAATGATCTTAATAAATTACGAAACTTTAAGATTGATCAAAGTTAATTCTTTTTTAATTAAATTAAAAATTATAATACTAACTTAATTAAGTTTAAAGTTAATGGCCCAAAAAATAAAAAAAAAATTAATTTTCATTGAAAGTTAAACAAAAATTAACTCAAGTTAAGTTAAAAAATTATTAACTTATTAAAGTTAAAAGTTAATTTTCTATCCAACATCGAATCGATCACATCCGATGACAAATAAAATATTCGTATTATGATCAAATATTTTCACATGACTTTAATATTGATGAATTATTTTACCTTTTACAAAAAAAAAAAAAAAAATTAATAATTTAACGTTAACGCATTTAAAAATAACTAGTTTAAATTAAAAGTTAACATATTTAACTAAAATTAACTAAGTTAAAAGTTATTAACTTTTCAACTTTTTTTAACTTAACTTTTAACTGTTTTTAGGTCCTATCTAATATTTAATTACTACCTGGTATTTATTAATAGCATGTAATAAAATAAGTTAGAATTTAAATTAGTGTCGGTCGCGCTTTTATCGATTTTAGCTTGTAACAAATTTTCTATAGCTTAATTAACTATGCGAATCGCGATTATTCCGTCTATTTTTTGAATATCTCGTCGATATTTTTCAAATCAAAAAATATGAACAAGTAATCTTACAATTTGCATATTAATTTTGTAACAGAATTTACAAACATACTGAATAAGTGTCTTGCATAAATTTAAATATTCATTAATTCATTAATCTCAAGTGTTTCCACTTTTACATATTTTAATTACAAATGAATTAATCCAAATATATGTATCTTATCAGAAATACTATCATTTTCGCCATTCCATCTACCTATTGGTAGATAGTACACTTTGTGCTTTCAGTTAAAAAAAAAAAAAAAAAAAAAGAAAAAAAAAATTATTAAAACGGCGACACAAAGTTCTACTCATCGTCAAGCGGTTCGCCGCGCGCATTACGATTCCGGGTGAAAATAAAACAGCGTTAAATCAGGCTTTATCTGAGACAACAAGGGCGCACCGGGGCGAACGCTGCAAGCGGCTATAAATTCGTGCTCGTTCCTCTGCGCGCGTAAATGAAATTCGCTTTGTGCGACAACTAGCGCGCATTCGCGAACCCTCCCTCGATAAGTTCCCGCATGTGATAATCACCGTTTTCACCGAGATATCCCTTTTGCACAAAGCGCGTACGCGTAAATTCTATCCCGACATTATCTTCATTCTTAGGTGCTAAACGCTAATGTTTTTATTGCATTCCAGAATCTGCTTATCTTTAACTAGTTTACTATAATCATTATAATATTTTGCCTTCAACTTTTTTTTTTTTTGAGATTATTGTTCGAAATTAAAACAAGATACGTGTACAAGTTTGCATTTTGTGTACCTTTTAAAAATAAATTTTTTAGGTACAAAATATGTGTGCGTATGGTTTTATATATTTTTATATATTTCGTAATATCTAACTATTTTTAATGTTTTATATTTTTTAGTATTTTATATTTTAATATAGTATATATAATTTTTTTATTATAGATTTTATATATATTTTATATATATTTATATTTTTTATGCTACAAATTTTTTATCTTTTTAATTAGCAGAAATCAGTAATAAATATGTGAAAGAGAAAAGCATCTCACCGAGGTAATTTGCTCAAGTCTAATGCATAAAACAACGGTCCGATTATAAATTTGCGCAAAATCATAATTTCTTTTAGGAACATGGCAAAGAAAGATTTCATTGTGCGTGAATGGATGAATGGGTTGTCAAAAGCGAATGGCAGTCTCTCGATTTCGAGGTGCAGCACTCGTTCGTCAACGAGTCGCGTAACAAAATCTGCATCCGCGATATCAGCCGCTTGTACTAAAAGTGTTAAGATCTAAACCAAGCCTTCTTATGTACAGGCGTTAAATAATCCTTTATCTTTCGCGTGCGTGAGCAATGGCTGCCAGCACGCGTCATGCCGAGACATAAACCGTGAGTCAAAGTTCGAGAGCGTGCGGGAGGGAGCGTACGGTGCTTATTAAGGGGTGCGCTATATATAGTATCGCCATGAATTATAACTTTTCACAGAATCCTGCTCTGTCACTGTTAAATCTAAACAAATTTTATATTGTATAATACGTATACTTCGCGAACAAAGTATTTTCATATCTCTCTTCGTAATCCTATAATTCGATATGTTATGATGATAAATGATAATATCTCAATGCAATTACAAGATGTTCACTCAAATTTTCTAAAAAAATTCCCTGAAAATTTCCTTGATCTTCCATGTATTTTTGTTTAAAATTCCAGGTAAGGAAAAGATTTTAAAGAATTTTTGGTGCAATTTTCAAAAATATCTTTTTTTATTGCACGCGTTTTCTAATGCTTTTCATTCAAAGGGAAAACACAAAGTCTCAAATGCTAGATTTACAAATGTATTGAAAAAAAAAATGGAACAGTTTTCGTTAAGATAAAAATTTTTAACTTTCATAACATTTTCGTTTTTTATCACTAAAAATTAAAATAAAGAATATAAACTGCATATTCAATAAATTTTTGTTAAAACATTCAATATATGAACAAAGCTATTGATATGTATGTATAATATATTTTGAACATATAATTCATAATTTGGCTTATTGACGAATTGTCCGTTGCTTACAATAGAATTGCAAGAGCAAAATTATCAAAGAGAGAATTGTTTTTTAAATTCTCTGAATCCCCATAAAATTCCCTAATAGAGAATTTCAAATTTTCCATGTTTTCCTAAAGAGAGGCACCCTGAATTATAAAAGGTTTCATAATTAGCTTTCATTTTAAAAAGAAAAACTTGGAATAAAGAGAAGAAAAAATAATTTGCAAATAGAAAAAGGAGAAAATTCCAAATCTTTATTTCCTTTTTTAATGTATGTTTTTTTGCAAGATTAAAAAACAAAATTATGACAAATATGACATGAAATGATAAATCTGGATAAATTTGTCGAGCTAGTTCATATCTTTCAGTTCCAAGAAATATATATTCAGACGAAAACTGAAACGGAAACTCTCCACGCATTTCTTGGATAAGATTATTTTCACAGTTTTAGTTTGCGTCAATAATCTGTAGACGTGACGATCGATATGTGCGTATTCAACAGAAATCTATATTGAGCAAACTAATTTTAATCGGAACCTAGAACCCTAAGGTACAGCTATATTCAGAAGCGCGACTTAAATCGACAAATGTCTTTTATGAAGACTTGTCATTTTCCATTTATCATAATTCTATTTTTTTCTTTTTTTTTTTTAATAACGCAAAATAAATAAAGAGTAAAACGGGCTAATAAAATAGAATACACCTCAAGAAAATTTATAGTAAAAAAAAAAAAAAATTAAAAAATATTAATTTATAGTAAAAAAAAAAAAAAAAAATAAAAAATTAATAAAATAATCTCAAGAAAATTTATAGTAAAAAAAAAATTAAGATTTCTAATTTTCTTTCATATTTTTCTTTCTATATTGTTATTCCAAGTTTACTTCCGTAGTTTCATCAGGCCTTTAAAGCGTCTCTCAGCATCGGAGATATCCTAATAAAGCCGAAAGGTGATACGGGGCGACGCGCGGCGTTGCATATCCCGCTTGGCGAAGTACGAGTATATTTGCCGTTGAGGGAATTAGCGGCTCGACAGCAGACGAAGGGCTGCAGCTAATGGGGTCTGACATTGACGAATCTTCAGGTTACGAAGTCGTCAACCGCGACTGGCCTCTCGTGCCTCTCGTTGTCAGGAAAGTTCACATCGGTCGGTTTCGCGCTTGTCGGCCTTTATCGAGATAATCCAAATCGCTAATTTTCTATGAACGAGATAATTCTAAAGTTAAGTTTTTCGATACCCTATTCCATGATAATTTCCCTTTTTTCCTCTCGTCTCTCTTTATCTCGATATAATATAAATTATATAAAATTATCACTACATTAATAGAAGAATGATTTTGTACGCTTGCTGAAGTAATTACTAATTCCTATAACTTAAAATAGCAAAATATGTGGAGGATCAAGAATGCAAATAAAGATCAAAGGATCACAGATTCATAAAATTTTTGCGAGTTTATGATTTTTGTCAAATTATTCAGAAATAATTTATTTCAACGCTTAACTCTATCTTACTCTATGTCATTGTATCACAAATATATTTATAATTAATCTAACGCAATGGAACATCAAATTGTCGCGATATTGTCGATTTAAACACTTTTATCTCATCAATTGATCCTATGTGAAAAAAAGATCAAGTAACGCCGAGATTTTTTTATCACCGGCTCAATGACACTCTCTCATTTTTAGCCACGGATCTTCAATCTGGCTTAACAGCTTTCACTGATAGCTGTAGATTCACGAAGAATCAAAGACGAACCGCTCGCGTCCATGAAAGACAAATTCCAGTTCAGCTCCCGAAAAGAGGGATCCGTATCAGTGACCTCATCTGGAGGAGCCTCATCCAGACTCGCCACGAGCATACGATCCACACAGATCTCTTCGAATCTTTTCCCCAGACCACGGATGCCTTTATCTCTCTCTCTCTCTCTGCCGTTTACCCGAAAAGGATTACTTTCCCATTAGGATCTTGTCTTTCAGGACAAATAGTCGAAACTCGAGACCGTTGTTACCAGTGGAACGGCAATTTTTCCTTCGAAAGAGTCCTTATCAGTGGTTCGGCAGAGTATGCCGTTCCCTCTACGACTCTTAATCTGGATTTTCTTGCTACTCGGCATGCATCGAACATTTCTTCTCTATCCGCTCGATCGTTAGCTTTATCTACCATTTCAAATCGGTATTCGTTTAAACATAGTTTTTTTTTTTTTTGCTTATCGGAGAATTTTAATTATCGTAGAAAGCATCGTAAAAATTATCGTACAAGATAAATGTCATGATATATATTAGAGTATATAATAAAAAGTTCTACCAACAAGTAAAAAATTGTGCAAATTAAAAACTTGGTTTCTTCATAATTTTATTTCTTTTTTTTTTTATAATATCAGTAATCGTAATTACAAATCGGAATGATATCAGTTTCCGAGACTCTAAAATAGTTTTCCAACAAGATGCAGTTTGTCGTTTTTAAAATGAAATTTATTCTCTTTTATGTTTCGGATTATAAAGCAGAAATTAGATCGTGAACAAATATTTATTGAAAAATTCAAAATTTCATAAAAAATGAACCGTTTCAACAATTCCAATCATATTTTACTCTATTTAATGTAAAAATATTTAGCCCGATATCTCAAAATTTGATGAAGTTATTGAAAAATTCAAAATTTCATAAAAAAAATAAACCCTTTTACCAATTCTCATCAAATTCAATATCCATCCTATAATATTCTATTCATATAAAAAAATTTAGACAAATATCTCCAAAATTGCGGGAGTCAGAATGACAACAGCTTTTTTGAAGAATTTAAAATTTTATAAAAAATAAACCCCTTTTTATCCTAGCCAAGTGCAATACCGACCAACCTTAAATGATACTTTATTCATATAAAAACATATATAATTAAAGTCGTGGACTATAGGCTTCCCGACCGGTGAAACTAATTTGCGAGCAAATTTTTTTCATCATTTTTTTTTCAAGTTCTCGTCGTACACGAAACAAACATGCGTTACTTTTAATCTTATCGCGGCGAAATAAATGCGAATTTTAATTAGAATTCGTAACGGGTGATGCGCGCTCAAAAGGGCGTAGCGTGCTCCTTGAAGCAGATACACCCTGGTTACATGTAAAGAGAGTAAGCGAAAAGCACCAGTTGCTAATTGGTGCTTCTCGAAATACTGCCGCGCTTCGGTGGATTTTCTCTCCAAGTCACTTCGTTTTCCTTCTTCTTGAACAAGCGAGCATCTTCACCACATCGCCCGCGGTGGAAATCGCAAATACCGTAACCCTTTCAGTACCTGCACGGCGTACACGTTGCAGATTGTCTTTGAATAATTCATACGCTTGAATGATGTGCCATCGTGAAAGGCAATTATCAAGTTAAGTGATAAAACTATTTTTTTTTTTTTTTTTGTAAACATAAGAAGTTAAAGAAATAAAAATATTGTAATAATTAAAAAAATTCTTTACGACAGCATATGTAATTTTAACTGAAAATCAACTAAATTAAGGATCTCGATTCTTCACTGACATCATATTGAATTATAAGAAGCGAGAGATCATGTAATTTTTTTTTTTTTTTGTTTTAATAAAATAAATAAATTTTTTCCGCTTTTATTACTCACATTTGCTAACATAGATAAAAAAATATATTAATTATGATTCTCTTTTCGATTTGTGGATTAATAAATAACTGACAAATTTTATCAATTATCATAAAGTGTCTATTTTTGTTAAAGGTATAAAACACGTTATCTTTTGGTATATTTTAGAGAGGAGAGAGAGAGATTTATATTTTGTCAATATTTTATAATATTACTAATCTATTCCTTATTTTCGAATGCGAAAAAAAAAGAAAAAAAAAAAAGAAAAAAAAGAATGGTGGCAACTAAAAAACTTATTTATATCAACATATTTCATGGAAAAAAATTTATAATTTGCTGCCTTTGACATCATAATTCGATATAATTGCAATGAAAATGCAATAGTCTCAAGTACATAACTTGTTAGTTAGATTATAACAGCATTGAATATTAATTGACAGATTTTGATATTAAATTATGATTAATACTAACGTACCTTTTATTCCATGCACTTCTGCCAAAACATCAACATCCGTCGTCCACTCCCACTTGACGCAAACTTCATATCCGCGGAATAAAGTGTCGGTCGCACTATTTCTCCTTCTTCAAAAATTCGTAAATCGACCGCGATTGATCGGACGGAATCGTGCGAAAGTAAATCACTACAAACACATTCGCGGAACTATCATCAAAAGACGAAAAGATTATAAATTTATTTGCGGTAGATCACGAGCCGCGAAAATGCGTCGAGTTACGCGAAAGGAGTGAAGTGAACCGCGCACCGGCGAGAGCGACACGACGATACGTGGCACGCGACTACGACTAAGTGCGAAGCATTCCGACGGTGTGGATCCGCGGTCCGCGCACGAAATCTCGAGCTCGGTCGCGTTCGGCGCCACTCGTGCGTGTTCGGCTGCAAAGCACGTGGCCGCGCGCGCGACCACGCTGCCTGCGTACCGTCGTTTCAATGTCCTTCAGTCACCGCGTCACATTTTCCCCACCTCTGTTTTTGTACACGACCACCCGTGTACGAAAACATCGTCGGCTCCGCACCAAGTAAATATTGAGAAAATAATAGTAAAAATACAAATGTATATGCGAGATGTCCCGAAATTAAATGTCAAAACTTTGGAAGCGTGGAAAAGTGGATAAACTGAGAAAAAAAGTTCTTTAAAGATTTGTCATTTTCATTTTCATTTCGTTTTAAAGAAAACCGCAGAAAAAGAAACAAGAAAATTTTCATCAAAAAAACTTAAAACAACATTAAAACACGGTTTATCGAACAGTATCATAAGATAAAAATTATATGTATTTAATATTTACAATTAAATAAGTAAGAAATAAATAAAAAAAAAATAAAAATAGTTTTTTTAGTTCACTTATTTATTTATTTATTTGTTCATATTGTCATTCCCTTGATGCATGAATGTCTCCAATGACAGCAGGAATGTAAAACATAAACTAAAATAAACAGGATATATAATCTCGCGTCACAAATTTTTTTACAATCCTCTAATTTTACTTCAGCAGGATTTTAATTCATTTCTTAATTCCATGCTCTACAACTTTTATCTCATAATACTTTTCGATAAACCTAATAATTTTGGTGTTGTTTTAAGGATGTATATGACATATCGAAATACTAGCAAAAGCATTAAAATTTCATAGATTGTTCTATTATTTCTTCTGAATATTTGTGCAAAAACTAAGCACAATTCTCTTAGTGGTTTGAAAATTTTATTTAAATTTAAAGTTACTATTGATTCTTATAGAAAATCGCTTATTGTAAAACTTATTGACAAATTTGACAAAGAAAAAATATTACCAATGAAATAAAAATTTTCACATATATTAATGAAATTCTAATAAATATTTGTGCCAAACTTGATTTAGATCCACTAATTCGTTTAAAAGTTATTTACTAAAAATTATAGAAAAATATTATCTCTTTTTCTCTTTCTGCAAATTACTTGTTTTTCATTGTTTTTTTGCAATTGATTTCAGAGGATATTCACGATTAAAAGTTTTTGCCATAAATTAGGAAAAATATTAATTATAACTATTTTCTTTTACAAAGACGTCAAAATCCATATTATTTTGTGATACTTTAATTTCTTCCATAACCCGGATCTATTTTTTTAATTTTTCAAACAATATAAACGTAAGAAACATGTTTTCTTTTTAATTTTGACAATTTTTTGCTACTATTGCACATCCAGAACATCCTTAAGTTTTCAAAATTTTTGTTTTGCAATTTTTTTTCCAAACAAAGCAAAAACAAACAAATTTCTAATGGATTTTTTTCCTTAATTTATCAATATCCCACTTCCGAAGTTTTGACATTTAATTTCGAAATACCCTATATATTGTGTAATCTGATCTCAGAATATATTTGTCCTTCCCTTCAAAAAAAATATTTTACAAGATTGCAACGCGCGCAGCTAATAAATAAACTAACTACTCATCTGCAAGATTACATTATAAAAATGAATAATTCCGAAATACTAAAATTGCGGGAGGAGGAAGAATATAAAATTTTGTTAACCTGCCTATTTTACAAAATATATAACAAATTTTAATTTTATTACAGATGTAATATATTTGAGATATACCGATAGATTATAACGCTTTTTATTTATCCTTATTTAAACGGCTATATGCTCGAGATGGCACTCCATGAAAACCCAGCGCACAAAGGCATGTTTATTTTATAAACTACTTGGACCGTGATACAACAGATCCTATTACAGAGGCACTCCGAACATTCGAAATGTATAACATCGGACTCGTGGTACGACAGACGGTATACTTTTTCAGATTAGTCTGACGCATACATCAATGTCAACAGAAACGGAAGTGTCACACGGTAACGACGTAATCCTGAGACGGATCGTCGCGCATCCGTTATTTCCGAATATCCGAGTAGGTTCTCGAAGAGTGACAAATCGCGCAAAAATGCCAACTCATATCGATTTCATCACGCGATTCGGAGTTCGTCGTAAGATAAAAACTGAATAAAAGTGGATGAATAAACGTGGACATAATCCATGAAGTGAAACATTCTTTGCTCGTTAATTTCTGCAAAAATTGTAATACGTAATTTCGTATCTTTTTTAATGCACAGATTATCCAATCCCCCCCCCTTCCTCCCCCCTCACCCTTCATTAAACTCGCATGCATTGGTAGCAAATGAAGCGAATTGAGTTGTTCCTCGATTATTCAAGGCAGACGTTACCGAATAACCGGCTATTGAACATTATACGAAGAGGGCGATTTGGCTTATGGATATCAGCATAGACGTTTGCGGCCTCTCCCCCTTCCCCCCCCCCCTCCCCTAGAAACTCGCCGCATTAGTATTCGCCGCGGATACACGCTCGCCTGATGAGCTTCACCCTGTCGTATCATCCCCTTGTTCCAGCAACGAATGACAAAGACTCCCGCGTTCTTCTTAAGACACGGGGGGCAGCTTTCAAATAAGAAAAGTTGTAAAATATTTTTTTGCCCAATCGATTACCATTTCTTTGAAAAATATGTGGAAAAGTAAAATGGAAAGGATGATATTTTTCGACACACTATTATTCACTATTCATTACGAATCTGATAAAATATGTAAATTAAAATATAATAGAAAAATCGAGTTGACCTTAATATGATTAAGAATCATACCTATATCGAAAATGTGCCAACTTATTTTGAGACAAAATCGTGTTTCCGTTATGAATGTCCTCGTCACATTTACTGTTTTATGAATATTAAAAAAAAATATTTTAAATATTTTAACGCTATTTTAAATTAACGAGATTGATAGATAAATTAAAATAAAAATTAAATTACTCGCGCGCTATAAGCATTGTTCCTTCATCATGGCACAATGCAATTTCGCTAAGTAGAGATTCTGAATAAATAGTATCTCTGCGTAACAAGTTGAGGTCGGACACGCGGAGTCGATAAAAGCATCGATAAAAAAAACCAGTCGATCCATTGGCGGATGAGAATAGGATATTAGAGCTTAGGGGGCAAGATGGGGGAAGGAGGACTGATGCGCGCAAGATGATACGGGATGCGACAGATCGGCAGGTTTTGCATAAATTTCCGCGCGGTCCATCCGCGCAAATCTAGAGTTTATCTGGCAGAGAGAGTTTCTCCCCGATGAGCGATTCCCATGTAAACGACATCCGGTATACTGCCCTTTGGCGACCGGTCGTAAAAGCCGAGGGAGGCACCTGCTGCGAGTCCTCCTTTCCTCTCCCCCCCCCCCTCTCGCTGCTCTGTCGGATCCGTCGCTTCTTCTCTTTCAATCGCACGCGATTTCGCCGTGTGTGGCTGCGCGCGTTCTCCCTTTTCCTTTCCCCTAGGAAAGTCCACCCGCGCTTCGTCGGTGCTCGGCGCGACGATTTCGCAGGCGGGTTCCGGCGGATGCGGACGTGGGTACGACCGCAAATTCTATTTGCTCTGATGGAAAGCGCGGAGAAGAGCGTACGCTCTCTCTCTCTCTCTCTCTCTCTCTCTCTCTCTCTCTCTCTCTCTGTACGAGGGACGGGGGAAGCCGTCCCACCGACAACTGCGTCCCCTGCGAGCACAGCAACCCATGTGTATCGCCGAGTGGGACCCGTTGCTGTTTATGCGGGGACAACCGTCTTTCGTTGATGTTATACCGTCGTGCAGAATGCTTACCCTTCACTCGTCTCGCGAATTGGTCGATTAAATCTATATAATATACTTATTTAATGTAGTAAATTTTTTAATCCTTTTCTTTTCTTCTCTCTCTCTCTCTCTCTCTCTCTCTCTCTCTCTCTCTCTCTCTCTCTCTCTCTCTCTCTCTCTCTCT
>JBCEZV010000093.1:639567-649641 GCA_039654365.1 Cataglyphis livida
CTCTCTCTCTCTCTCTCTCTCTCTCTCTCTCTCTCTCTCTCTCTCTCTCTCTCTCTCTCTCTCTCTCTCTCTCTCGTGCAAATCTTTCGATTTATCCTTTTTGAGAGAATTATTGAAACATTTTACAAATTAGTTTGTATAAAGTTTTATCTCCAAAGAGAATTTTGATATTCAATTACCAAAATATTGATACATTGATACGCTGTCCTAATTCACTCAAAAAAAAACTTTAAATGATTTAAGCTAAATTTTCTGCATTCTATTTAATCTATGATAAAATACTGTACTACGCAAAAAAAAAAAATTAAAGGTCAACTTTCCTCTATAGAAAAGGCAATTTTCAAATGGCTGCAACATTGTTGCATATAATCAGATTGAGAGAAAAAAAAAAAAAGCGATCAATGAAAAAGCGACGACAATTAAAAAATTTTTTCAAAACTTTGTCAAAGTGTAAAAAAAAAAAAAAGAAAAAAAAAAATTGTGGCACAATTTCGTTAATTGGATTTTAAAGAGCAGAGCATTTTATCTTTAATTTGCTTTTTTAATAAAGATTCTACGATTTTTTTTTCGCTGAATAATTCATTACTGAAGTGAAATCGATCTATTAATTTTGAATGTTTTATTACTAGTGAAAAAATTCTATCACAATAATTATTAAAGAAGAATCAATTTAAAAAGAAAAATTAGAAAGAAAAATTGGCATTTTAAAATGCACTAATTGCTTCGGCCTTTTACATGAGTAATTGCGATACTTTTTACTTATAAATATAACATACTTATATAAAACAATAAATCTATAACATTGTTAATATATGTATAAAAAAAAAAAATACATTTCAAAATATTTTGCAACAAATGTTCAAGTCAATTTTTTTTTATCGGACAAGATACATGTGTGTACTCCGAATATATCCTCATATAAAATTTCCAAGAGATTGTATTACATATGTAAACAGATTTATATAAATTTATCGGCGTATCGTCCTCCCTTGAGAGGCACCATCAACGAGAGACAGTGCGCATGCACGCATTTTAATGGATCTTGCGATATTCCCGCCTCTCGCCGTAAATCCCCGCAGAGAGGAGCGTTCCCCTACGATTCTCCGATTCCGTGCGAGATATTCGTGAAATAACGGGAAATAATATATGTATATTGGTCCTTGACGATAAACAGTGTACGCGGCCAATGATAAAAATAGGATCGCCGCGCCGGCTTGCCTGAGAAAATAAAAATTGAGTTGCGGTTCGTAACGAGCGGCGAATGCATCTTCCCTTCGTCCCTTCCCTCCTGCCCCTTCAAACTTATTAATTGCCGCTTAAGCCGTCATAATCGCACGGTCGTCATTAACGAGCCAGGCAATTAACGATGACAAAGACTTTTCATTCCCCAGTGTAATGGTCTTCTCTTGAGGCTTGACAAAAGACACGAATTAGAAAGGATTCATTCGTTGTGCCGGAACACGGTTTAACGTCGGATTCCGTGAGATTAATTATAATTGCATCAACATAAATATACACACTCGAGATGATAAAATCTAAACGTTCTTAACTATTCCATTGCGTTTGCGAATGAGTGGATTTATGTGATGCTTTCATTGTCTGTTGTTTAATAAAATAATATTGATCAAAAGGTGTTTTAAGTCTCGTATCTAACATTTTATAATTTAATTCAGATTCGATATCCACCTCAATTTTTTACACCTGAGAGAATAATAAATTTTCACGACGAACGTAGCATAAATATAAAATAAAATAAAAAGAATTTTATCATCGATAGTAAAACTACCAAGCTTTACTTAAGTCTGGCTCTATGATTTCAAAGTATATTTAATGAAATATATTGACATTCTTTTTATTTCTCTTATTATTAACATTATGATTAACTCGAGAAACTTTCATGAAACAATCGCGAACAAGATTCGTTTTTTCAAAATAATAATAATAATAATAACCATAATAAGTGCATATTGATTCCTATTAATAATCCAATTTCAATGGATGACAGTAACATCCTCTCGCAGCGGGAAAGCAATTTCGCTCGATAAAGTTAAAAGCTTCAGAGAGAGGGAAAGAGAAGACGAAAGAGGCAAGTCCACTGCGCTAACACGGTGAGAGCGCATTTCTATTAGCGGCACGCTGTGAGGGAAAGGAAGGGAGGAAGGAAGGGGTTAAGGACAAGGGTGCGAATACGCGCGATTCATCAGTAGGATTTGTCTGTGTGTATTGAAGATTACGTGCACCCCGCGGGCTCAAAGACGTGCGCGTCCTCGTTAAGGAGGAAGCGAGGCGCGCGCGTCATTTCGCGCGTCCGTCGTCAAGAAGGAGTCCCATAATCATACGCGAATCCTTAACGACACGTAGTTTTTTTTTTTTTAACCCTTCAAATCGAATCGCCTTTCTCAGCACGCCACTAAGGATCTTGCGTCGTCACCTCACGAAATAATCCAAGGATCGCGATCCAGGCCTGGTAAGAGCGTGACGGACGAGAAAACGAGGCGGCTTCCGGTCTTCAATCCCGGCGTTTCCGTCAACACTTTTTCCCGGAGCTTGTTATTTTATATCCATCGCAAGTCGCTCGTTATTCTGGCCGCTATGGGTTCAAAAAGTTTCTAGACTGATTTAAAAAAAAAGAAAAAAGAAAAAAGAACTAATGGCATTATCTCTCGATTAATACTGGAACTAGATAGTACCAATCTTTCTGAGTCACCCGTAACTTTTTCGTTGCGTTAAATGCACTAGTTTTTTAATGCACATTGAAAGATTATTTATCCTGTTTGCGTCATCATGATTTCAAGAATGGAGCAAAGAGCCGCGATTAAATTTTCTTTTAAAAGTGGAAAAATTATTCTGTCGAGATATGGCTCAAAAAAATTTGATCATTATCACCCACTCGCCGTACTCATCAGATTGGCACTTGCTAATTTTTTTTAATTTTTTTTTTTATTTTTTTTTTGTTTAGCATTTAGATGCGATTTTCCAAAAAGAGTTTTCCAAGAGCTTCCAACTGTTCTATAAACATTCTACAGACTATATGGTGAGAAGGGAGGATGTATAAAAAGTGAATGATAAAATTTTGTTTATCTACAGAATTCGATGTTTCCATCAGCCTGGGAACTTTTGGCACGCACCGAGTATTTATCCCCTCTACTAAAAATCCTCGCTAAAGAGAGATATTTTATTATTATTTAATTTAAGAAACCGTAAATTTTCGAAAAATTCCAGCTTGACATTCGATTTTCGTATATCATAGGATTTTTCGCGGCGCCGTTACGCGGATGCTATATGAAAATCGAATGTCAGGGTAGAATTTGAACAAACGCGGGCAATTTTCCTCTTAACCGTTTCTTTTACGCGTCGAAATCGATTTTTGCCCGAAAGCAAATTTACCGCGGTTTGTGTAGTCCGGCGTTACTCTCCAAGCGGATTCGGGAGAGATGTCTCTCGTTTGTGGGGGACCGCATGTGTTCCCCCTCTTTCCTTTTCCCCTCCCTCGCCGCACATTTAACATCGCGGAATTTCTCAGTCCGGAAAGACCGGAATCATTAATCGCTACGCTCGCTGCTAGCGTCCGCTTATTTACGCGCCATTTTATCGTACATTCGTAAATGGAATTTTTCGATAAAAATGCAAACGCCGGCAATTATACAAGTTGTTCGATATTGGCGGACTCGCAAAAGGTCGCGCATCTCCCGATTCCCAAGGGCCTTCTCGAAAACGGCATCGTCGCGTTGTCTCGTAAATTCATGCTCGAAACTGCGGTAGGTTTATTCCGATTACCATAACTCTGTTTTCTTTTTTCGCCGCTGCATTACGGAAAAAAAAAAAGAAACATCCAATATTTTGATTTGTCATCGTAATGCAAATAACACAAACCGGCGATAATTTTATATTCGGATTTATATACGGATCAGATCTCAAATTATCATAATAATGAAAATATATGGATTTTTTAAATATCGCAAAAAATACGCAAATGATTAATCTACAGTTGATGTGTAATTTGATCAAGAGCGGTATATTTTTCGAGATATATCTTTGTCATAATTACATCTTAAATTAATATTTTATTAATATAATATTTTCATCTCTTCAAATAAATAAGATTTAATTTGCTCCTGTATTTTCAGTTTTTTATAGTAATTCATCTATTATGAAAAATATTGCTTACATGAAGATGTAAACTTATGTTTCTTTGTTTGAATCTGTCAAAGGTTGAATTAAAATTATTATAATAGAGAGAAATAGAGAGAAATTGCATATTATTTATCTCCTAGCGAGGTAATGGAAAAACTGAGTAACTTGCTGCTTGACTTGCCTCCCTATTGACTTCCCATATTCGCGACGTAAGGTTTCGGCCTTGACGCGAACCAGGGCCATGGAAAGCGAGAGCGAGGGAATAAAGAAAACAAGCGACTTTCGACCCCTTGGTGTGACACATCAGTATTCTAGAATCGCGCCGACCGTTCGTCTCGCGAGACAAGAATTCAAACCATTTCGATCGAATTTTCCGCTGCTTCACGGAGCGAGAATTTACGATGACTCGCCCTTCTTCCCGAAAACCTGTACGAGAGAGCGCTTCCGCTCCCCCTCGTCCCTCGCTTAATTGCCATCGAAACAATAAGGAGTCGTGAAAACTTTTCTGGCCGATGTTCAATTTGGCATTGGGGACGCAATCGCGGTTTCGCCGAATCGCGGGGAAACTTTGAGCATCAAATCTAATTGTGTAATAAATCTCAAGTGCTATTAACTATTCCTGCACATATGCATGTCAATGTGTTGAGTAATCGAGTATTATTCAGCAGGGTTAATCGCGTCGCATAATTCGAATGTGTCAGTCATATGTCAAAACATTAATAAAAGCATGAAAATTTCTAGAAGGACTGTTCTACTATTTCTTCTGAATATCTGTGCAAAACCTAAGCACAATTCTCTTAATGATTTGAAAATTATTTAAACTTAAAGCTACTTAATTCGTAAAACTTAATTCTTGGAAATGTATTGCAGCACTTATTAACAAATTTGATAAGGAAAAAACAAAGTAAAAATGTTGCCAACAAAATAAAAATGTTCACATATATTAAGAAAATTCTAATAATTATTTGTTGCAAAACTAAATTTAGATCCATTTATTCTTTTAAAAGTTATTTACTAAAATAAAATTATAGAAGAATATTATCTGTCTTTCTCTCTCTTTCTGAAAATTACTCTTTTTTTTTTTTTCGTTTCTTGAAGTTAATTTCAGGTATTCGTGATCAATAGTTTTTATCATAAATTTGAAAATATATTAATTACAATTATTTTCTTTTACAAAAACGTTAAAAACCAAACTTTAACTTTTTTTATAATCTGGATTTATTTATTTGATTTTTCAGACAATATAAACATAAGAAATGTTTTTTTTTTTTTTTTTACAGTATTTTGCTACATATTACAGCCAAAACATCCTTAAAATATTATTGGGATCTGAGAAAAAAAAAAAAATTCATAAATTTATAATTATATTATACACGCAAAAATAATATAACAATGCGAGAAAAAATTGACGAATAATTACGCATGTATGATATTGAATGAAATTTACAATCTTGATATGTCATCGCGTTGAATACAACTCGAGAGGTTTGATTCGAGAGGTTTGATTTACTGTCACTCGGAAAACGTTAAAACGCGCTTTTAACTCGACACGTCATTCCGTTGCTTGATTATCGGCTGTTTAACGTCGTGGTTGTTTAACGTCGTGGACGTTAAATGTCGATGATAAATCCGTTCGTTCATTCGCGCATTTGCTTATCTATCCATCAGCGTTGACTGCCTTTTTTCCCCGCGTCCAAAGCTTCCTCCCCCTGGCATATTATTTTTAATTGAATTCCCGCGATGAAATTTCATCCCCGACATTGCTCTCTCTCTCTCTCTTTCTCGTTGTATTAAGTCGAGAGACCATTTCGCAGCCGTCCTTTCTCTTCGGCGACTCAACTCATCCTTTCCTCCCTCTTGTCTCTTCTCTTATGCCAGTCAGCTGCTTCTCGGACAATCGTTGCTTCGTGCAATGCTTTTTCAATAAAACGTCGAAATGCGTGCAAAGTCACGACGAAGAGGTTGCAATACGCGTCGTTTGCGAAATGGATCGAGCACGGAACACAGCCCTCACTTTATTTAGAAGGCGTTCTCTGTTTCATGCATGGAATGCAGCCTAGTGCAAAGAAGAATATAACACTACACCGATTTTTCATTCATCCTTTAACGCCGCCACGTGCGACGCACCCGGTGACTAGATATAGTGACACGAAATATTGTGTACCTTGTTTTTGCGCAGATTTATGTGCCCCCCCGGTTGTTCGTGTACTTTCGTGCGAATATTAATTATGCGTAAAGGAAACATGCATGATATCTTAAATTACACTCAGTTATATTCGTGCAATTTATCTCGCATGAACGCGCTGTAATTTGACACTCCATTATACAAAATTCCATTTATTTTTATTTATTTTTTTAATTAAATTATTTATTTCAAAAACTGAGCTGGAGGCTCGATTACGATAGCTACGGCCCCTTATTTGAGAGCTTTCGTTTCTGAAGGCATCTTTGACGACGAACACGGGAAAAAAATAGTAAAAAATTTTCGACCAATAGTTTCCGAGATGTGCGACTTTAAAGTTTCACAGTTTTAATTGCACATTTTCTGTTATAAAATAAGGAAAATCAAAGTTCGTTGTATTTGTGTAAAGCAGAGGTGGAAAAGGTGTTTGTTTACATTTTCAGAGACAAAACTCTTTGGGTTTTTCCACTTTCCACGCAAAGCAAGGTTCTCAACGCAAATGTCTATGTGTCTAATTTTTTGACAGTGGAGCCCTCCCGTAGGGAAAGCGGAGGAGGGGAGGGGGGCGAAGAGGGGCGATACATACTGTCTCCACGCATATACTTTTTAATGAGATTTCACAAATTTTCACTTTATATTTAGCAAAAAAATTATATAACACTTATCAATACAAAGATTTGAGTTGAACATTTCCTTGGAAATGTAAACAGACACTTTTTTCACATCTGCTTTACACAAATGCAACGTAAACAAACTTTATTTTTCCTTATTTTATAACAGAGAAAGCATTAAAACTGTGAAACTTTAAAATCGCATATCTCGGAAACTGTTGGTCAGAAATTTTTTTATTTCTCCTCGTCAAAAATGCCATCAGAAACGACCTTTCAAATAGGGGGCTGTAGTTATCGTAATCGTGCCCTGAGTTGCATCAAAAATCAGATATTTTTAAAAAAATTATTAATTTTCAGATTGGTATTCGAAATTATATAAATGCAGAATATATGCATGTATTATTGTACTATTAATCATTTGTCGATCGGAGGATACGATTGAGAATCCAGATCGTGCGTTTCTTTCTTCCTCACCTTTTACGTATGATGACGTAATATGCCCATACCGCGATCTAAGCAAGGGAAGGATGAAGGGGCGTATCTTGAAATTAATTTAATTAGCGGTCGGTTTAGCCCCAAAACTTGAGTCGAACGCTCGTTAATCGCACCTGTCGTTGTTACCGTCGTCGACGTCGCCCGTCGACGCCGCAGCCGTAACAATTTCTTATTAGCGACATTGCTTGATTAGCCTAACCGAGTGTGCGCTAATTCTGATTTCCAATGGTGCAACAGTATTCAAGATGACGCACTTTAAGATAGTCATATAAATGTGTTAATACATCAGGGTATATTTATTCAAATTTTATGAAAAAATTCCTGAAAAATTCCCTGATCTTCCAGGTATTTTTGTACAAAATTCCAGGTAAAAAGAATATTTACAAAAATTTTTTATGCAGTTTCCTAAAATAAGATTTTTTATTACACACCTTTTCTATTCAATGCTTTTCATTCATATAAAGGAAAAACACAAAGTCACTTAAGTATCAAGTATTAGATTTGCAAATATACTGAAAAAAGATAAAACTGAATAGTTTTCATTAAGATAAAAATTTATTACCTTGCATAACATTTTCATCACTAAAAATTAAAATAAAGAATATAAACTGCATATTCAAAATTTTGTTAAAATATTAAATATATAAATAGATAGATATATTTATAATATATTTAAAATACATAATTCACAACTTGGCTTATTAGCGGATTGTCTACTGCTTACAATAGAATTGCAAGAAAATATAAAAAAAAAAATAAAATTATCAAAGAAAAATTTTTTTTTTAATTTCCCGAGTCCCAATAAAATTCCATAAAAAATTTCTCTAAGTACAAAGATCTTGCCTGAGAATTCCAAATTTTCCATGTTTTTCCAGGAAATAAGCACTCTATATTATATGTATTATTTTGTAAATAGATTTTGTATCAATTATACTTTAATGAAATACACAGATTACATTCCAAAGTATATACGTTAAAAGATTTTTTCTCTGTGCTAGTTTTTATATCGTGCATTTGAAACTATAAAACTTTCAAGAAAAATGAGGTTTTATCATCGATGAAAATATATTACAGCAAGATTTGTGAGGACAAAATAATTTTTGCTTATTTCACGAAACCTACAAAATTTCGTCGAAAAGATCAATTCTGTGCGATTCTGGTGGAATATATCGAAAGTCAGTCAATCAGTCGGAAAGGGAAAGATATTTCCGCCCTCTTCAATGGAACCGAGAAAATTGGCGATAGACGTTCTCTTGCCACGTAGAACGACGAGATTTTACTGGGTCTGCTTGGGTCCCCCCCCTTTCCCCCTCCCTCCCCCCCCCCCGGCTCCTTTCAATTAACGCCTTTCTCACTTCCCGGACGATACGCTTCTCCCTTTCTTTGTTCCCGGTGAATCCTTCGAGGGGGAAGGAGGGAAGAAGAAAAGACACCCGGGGAGGAGAGAAAAGTCTTTATCACAAGGAGGCCGTCTCGGCCAACATCGTGAAACGGTGACGGGGAAGGAGTGGTAAAGGGAGGGTGCAGGTGGATGAACAGGGATGGAGGGGGTAGGAGAGCAGGAGCGGCCGTAGGATGGCGTGTTATGGGGTTTTCACGGGTGGTGCTCACGGGAATTTGCATACAGAGCATCTGTCACCAGCCCCTTAGCCTCGGCTCCCGGCCATTCTCGACTTGGAATATCTCCCGGCGCGGATCTACGGGATAATGGGGACCATTCTTATGGTAAATCGGACGGGAGAGGGGGAGAGGGAGGGGGGGGGGGTTTGCGTGTGATTCGGCGCCGGGAGCTACCTTAAGAAACTGCCTGACAGAAGAGCCGGTCGCGATATAGCGCTCGGATTTCGGAGAACGATCGCGAGCATCATCGCGATCAACGAGAGTTCGCGATGAGATGAGCTACCTCGGATAAGTTAATTCGCAAAATTTAGAAACGAAAAAGTTTTACGAACTAAGACATAGGTATAATAAAATAAAGATATTATCTATAACTTTTTTAAACTTAATTCATTAAATTAATAAACTATTAGATGAGAGCGTCATCTAGAATTTTTTTTCTTTTTTAATTTTTAAAGTATTTATCTTTTAAAGGTCGATAGTTCGAGACAAAGTTCAAGATAGTTTTATAATTTATGTCATATAATGCAAAAAATATAAACACGTAAAATACATACAAATAAAAAAAAAAATATATATATATATAACAGGTGACGCATAAAATTACAAATAGAATTCTATCTTAAATTTAGTTATAAATAAATAAATTGTCTAAAAATCAGATAATATATAATGAGATGAGAAAGAAAGTATATAAAACAAAGCATGGTATAATTTTAACAAGATTTTTGCATAACAACTTTCGCAAGTTTTTAGTATAAACAATGCGAATAACATTTTACCATTTTATAAATTTTCCGTTAATTATCGTATCGAGTATATTTAAACTTGTAGGCAGTTTACTCGAGAAAAGACATTTACTCGAGAAGATAAAAAAGGTTTAACGATACCGTCGAGTATTTTCCGCTTGAATTAATCGACAGCAACACCTCCAGTAATTAGATACCGCTATTAGCCATGATTCTCTCTCTCTCTCTCTCTCTCTCTCTCTCTCTCTCTCTCTCTCTCTCTCTCTCTCTCTCTCTCTCTCTCTCT
>JBCEZV010000093.1:664574-676067 GCA_039654365.1 Cataglyphis livida
TATATATATATACAAGGTGTCCGGCGTCAATCGCATCACTCGTCGTATGCAGATAAAGCAGATAAAACTGAGGAGAAAAATCCTGTACCATTTTTTTTTATAACGCTTAATAAGAGAGTTATTATTGAGTAAAGTCTGGCCAATCGTCGCCGATCTTTAGCCAGACGCACGTCAGTGAGACGCTGTAAACAGCTGAGCGCTCACGCACACATGCTAAGCGCGCGGCTCATTGACGTGCGTCCAGCTAAAGATCGGCCCTGAATTGCCACACTTCACTCAATAATAACTCTTTTATTAAGCGTTATGGAAAAAAATGGCACAGGACTTTTCTTCTCAGTTTTGCCTGTACACGACGGATGCGATTGACACCGGACCCTGTATATACACACAAATAATAAAAAGAAATATAAGCGTGGAAAAAATAAAAAAGACATTCATTATGACTATTTTATCAAATGTAACATAAAGTAGTCGATAAAAACGTGTCGTTTATAAAATGATTGTTGCGTTTGACAATTTAAGTGGGTCGCTTATTAGTGTTTTATAAAAAGGCTAAAATTCTTAGCCAGATTGTAAGATATTTCATTTTCAATCATGATTTGAGAATGTGGCCGCACTTTTATAAAATGTCTAGACGTTTTATAAAACAATGGATTATAAATTGTATAACCTGACTATGACATATATATTTACAGGATATGATATATATATAGTCACGAAGCGTTGACAGAAGATATGCATTTTTTAGTGTACAAAATAGAAGGTGACCACCGAAGCGAAGCAGAAATCACGAGGAGCGTAAAAAGTAACGCGACCGAAATGGAATCACGATCCTTCAGATGACTTTTCCCTCGCGACGGTCACAGCTCAGTCGCCACCCTTAAAATTATCCTACATGAAAAACGAGCTTGGAAAAAGCCAAGGGCAAGTGCGATCGAGGGATCGAGTTTTCAAAACTTTTCCAAATCTCTGGGCATAATGTCTCTTCTAAATATAAGATAAATACATAAATTAAATATTCTTTTTTTAAAATATTTTTCCGCAGATTTCATCTGCTTTCATAATGAAAGATCTTTGTATAAAAAAAAAAAAAAATATTACGATATGCAATTAGTAGATTGAGAGTTTAAGAAATAGCGTTGAGAAAAAAGACGTATCGACCAAGCGGATTTTTCTTTTTGTCAAGATTTAATCTAAGACGAACTGAATATTCTCCGAACGAAATCGAGACCTCCAGCCGGATATGCAACGGCTTTTTCATCGATCAATAATTTTCATGGCGCATCGCGGCGCGCCTTTCTTCGTAAACGTATGCCTGCGGAATGCATAAGAAGAATGGAATGGTATAGGCGAAGCGACCGTCGAGCTCTCTATCCAGCGCACATTCATCGTTGTAAGACCGCGATGCGCGATCCAGCATTCGAGCTGCGATCCCGTAAAAATTCACTACGAAGCCAAAGGCGGACTATCGCTAACCTGCACTCGCCACTCTGCAGCAAATGTGCGCTATATAATCTCACAACAATGAATCTTATGAGACTCGCAAAATTTAATCTCTGTTTATATACATATGTTGCATTTTTTTAATTAAGTCTCAATTTCTAATTTTAAATTTCAAACGCACAATATTTCGTTATATCAAATTATGTTTGTCCTTATAAATATTATAACTATAATTTGGATCTACATATATAAAAAAAGAAATTAATTTAAGCATCCGTATATCATCCACTTTGTTACTTTTTCATAATAAATAAAACAAATAAAAATTCTTTCTAAAATACACACACACACACACACATACATATATATATATATATATAGGGTGTCCTAGACTACTCGTACACCCCTTTTCTTTCAAAAACTAAGCATTTTAAAGAAAAACGTTTTGAAAAATAAAAGCTGAATCAAATGGTGTAAAGAAAAAATAAATAATTGTTATAAAAAAATATATTGCAAATAATTGCATACTATTTTTTAAAAACAATTATTTTCTGTACACCACTTGATTCATCTTATTATTCTGTATATATAACATAAAAGTATTTACGATACAATTATCGAAAACTAAATAATTTTCAAGATTTTATATTTTATATTAAAATATGTTAGATTAAGATACAAAATAAATAAAAAAATTCTTAATGAAAAAATACTTTATTATAGTGTTTTGGAAAGATCTCAAGAAGGACTATAAAGATAAAAAATAAGGGTTTCCATTAAAAATAAATAAATAAATAAATAAATAAGTAAATTGATTGATTAAAATGATCACTCCCTGCAAATCGCATTATGTATTTCTAACAGTCAGAAATAAATAACAAAAAACTGAAGATCTCAATTCTTTCTCCAATTGTGACATGTGAAAATACAGAATATAAATATGTTTATTTATATTCTATAAAAAAAATGTATATACATCTTATGTTACATATAATCTTCATATATAAGTTGAAAATTGGATCGCCTATATCGAGGAAGTTGATACGCGGGCTTTCGATTTTCTCCTCGCTTTCTCGAGGAAGCTCAAGGAATCTGTTCGCGTAACAGCCGGATATGAAGCTCGTTACCGTCGGTGGAGATCCTCCTTCGTAAATCCGTCTTCGATCATCCTTGCGGTGCGCACGCATAATACGAGACGTGCTTCTCTCTCTCTCTCTCTCTCTCTCTCTCATCATCCGTCCCACCCTTCCTTCTTCCAAGCCGATCGTGTAGCGCGAGCGAATTCTCCCATTCTTCGTGCATGACGGACGTATAGAGTTACGCACGCGTTCTCGCATTCCTAGGTACACAGATGAAATTCGATATCGTTCGCGCCGAGGACTGAAGGGACTCGAAGTGGCGCGAGACGAGGGCAAGAAACGCGAGGTAGAGAGTCGCGAGATCGATCGTTATCGCTTATCACGTATGGCTGCACTTGTCGATCCGTGCGCTTTCGTATATACGCGGGCAAACGAATCGGAGCCAGATTGCATCCCTTCCTTCCTTCTTCCTTCTCCCTCCTCCTCCTCCTCCTCCTCCCCCCCCCACCCTTCCATCAAATGCATCTTCGCCGCAGCATTCGATCTCTCGCCGAGACTTTTTTGCGTCTCTCGATTCTCGTCGCTTGCCCTTGCCCGTGCACTTAGTGCGTCATTGTTAGCATCCTGTCCGAATTCTTATCGACCTCCACGATGCAGAAACAGGATGCGAGATTATGCAAGGAGGGAACCATATAACGCGTGTACCGTTTATAACGCCCGCGCACTGCACGCGAAACGTATTATGTGCCTATCATTTCATTTTTAAGAATAATAAATACTTCGAACAATGGAAAATAACGGTCAATTTCGAAAGAGAAAGCTTCTCTCGTGTTAATTCAATTATATAATCGGTTCCCTACAAAATTTCTATAAAGGAAAATTATTCTGTTTTCTATCATTTTTGAGATTTATATTCATAAAAATTGGTGATCTATACTTATGTAAAACTACACTACTATTTTCGAAATGTGTAATAATTAAAAAAAATATATATATATGTATAAATTTATTTAAAAATAAAATTTTAGAGATATAACATGGTATCTACTCAAATCTCGTTAAAAAATTCTCTGAAAATTCCCTAAACTTCCAGGAATTTTTGTTCAAAATCCCAGATAAAGAAAATATTTTAAAGATTTTTTGCTGCAATTTCCTAAAATAAATTTTTTTTTTTTTGTATTGCGTCTAATAATGTTTTTCATTCATACGGAAAAACACCTAAGTTTCAATTGTTATATTTATAAATGTACTGAAAAAAAAAAAAACTGAATAGCTTTTTTTAAGATAATTTATAATCAATATTTTTTGCATAATCAATATTTTTTTAAAACATTGAATATATAAACAGAAGATATATATTTATAATAAATCTTAAACACAACTCACAGCTCGGCTTATCGGCAGATTGCCTACTGCTTACAGTATAAAAGCAAAGTTATTAGAGAGTATTTTTTTTTAATTCCCTGCGTCTCAATAAAATTCCATAAGAATTCCCTGATTTTTCCAGGTACAAAAAAAATTTCCTCAGAATTTCAGATTTTCCATGTTTTTCCATATAAACACTGATATAAGCTCACAACGAGATAGAAGAAGGGCGAGATGAGGAAACGAGAAAAGTATAAAAGCGAAATAAAGAATTAAATTGTACGATTAAAAAGATGATTTTATATTGTAAAAGCGAATAGAGTGAGCATGTATGTAGAATTACGGCCGACATATCGAGGTTACTGAGAGAAATCGTGCAATTCTTTCCTGTACGAGACATTAACTTTTCCGCGATCGTTGTAAATTAGAGCAAGAGTTTAATAAAAAACTGAAGAGTTAGGAGGTTGAGAAAAGAGAGAGAGATCTAGCTGATCAAGCTTTTTTCTCCCACGCGGATAACAATCCACGTGTTCCATCGTAACGCGACATGTTTCGCACGATAATTCGCTCAATGTGGATGCGCATTTAAGTGAAAGCCGACCCAGTTGCATCGCGATGCGCATGATCATAGATTTCGGAAAGCCGAAATTTGACCCGTTTTTTTATTCAATAAATGTGCTGCTCTCAGCAAAACGGAGCACATGAACCACTTCAATGACAAATTGCGGCAATCTCGATGCAATTCCTTTTCAACTTGTTACTCAATTTTCGGAAAAAAAAAAAAAAAAATTAATGTAAAAAAAATAAAGAATAGTGAAATCGATCACGTCTATGCAAAGTGAATCATCTTCTAAATTTTCCCACTATCAAAAAAGATATTTAAGAAAAATTAAAAAGATTTTAACACAAAGAAAAAAATAGCAACAAGCCTTATGACTCATTACTAAAGAATCAAAATAAAATGATGAGCATTTATAAGAATCTAGAATTACCGAAAATCATTTTCGTTATAAATAATAATAAAGTTGTTAAAAAGCTTGAAAATAATAATTATATAATAATAATAAAGATGAGGCAATTATAATTGCAGGCGCATCTCGAATGCTCTTTAATGTCGAATTCAACATCAATTGACAGCATTAAAATACATCATTCATGGCGCAAAAGGGTTAGAGTACGGCCGCAAAAGGGATAATCCCTTTTCCATTGTGCGGTAGCTTAAACTCACCGACCTTACGAGCGTGAGTATTCGAGAGCGCGTAGGACGTACACGGAAAATCGTGCGGACGCGTATGGCGACGTTAAGCCGCAATTATACGTCGGGCTTAATCGTCGGCGATTGAGCTAAATGGCCGCGATTTTTGTGCTCTTTATGCGCCGCCGGCACGCCGATATCTGCAATTGCCCAGTCCCGATGTATATTTTACAATTTCTGTATCCCCTCGAGTGCGCGTCGACGATCGAACGCGTGGGATGTACGAGTAGTCGGGCAGGATGGAGAGCCCGAGTAAATTTTTATCGTCTTTCTTCTTTCGCGAGACTTGTCACACTTCATCGATCACGCATCACGGATGTATAAACAGGTAGATTGAAAAAACAACGAAGAATTTTATATATCTAATATTGACAAAAGATGTAAATAAAAAAGATCTCTTCCTGTTTAAAATAGAATAAAGTATGTATAAATGCAAAAATATCATAATTTAAATTATATTGAATATTTTTTTTATAATTTATGCATTCTTATATTAAAATATTTTTTGATGATTCAAAACGAATTATTATTTAACATATTTTTATTTTTGCTAACAAATCATTCCGCTCTATATAATTTTTTTTATTTAAAATCGTTTTGTAAAAAAAAAAAAATAAATAAATAAAAGAGATATGTTTTTATTTAAAATAAAATCAGGTATAAATACAAAAAAAATAATAAATTATATTGAATATCTTTTCCATAATTACACGTTCTTATATAAAATATTTTTTGGCGATGATTCAAAAAACAACAAATTATTATTTAACATAATTTTATTTTTACTAACAAACTAATGATTTCTCTCTACATATATAATTTATCTTTTTTTTATTTATTTAAAATCATTTTCAATGTAGGAGAAAGAATTTTCAGAAAAATTTTCAGAAATTCAGAAATTATTATAATCACGAAATATAGCGGCCATAAACAGATAGATATAAATAAACAGATAGATTAGTTTATATCTTATTGTTAGAAGAAGAAGAAAAGAAGGCTAAACAGATATAAAGGAAAGATATGATTACTCGGAAAAGAAATAGACGAGATGTGGATAAAGCTCGTTCCGGCACCATTAAGCCTATAATGTCGGTGTTTTATTAGATTATTTCGCTTGACAGCTCTCTCTCTCGACACACGCACAATGGCCGCTTTTGCGACTAAGACCGGAGAGAAACACGCGCGACTGCAATCCGAATGATACGCGTGGATCGAGCGGACGCAACCGTACCAGAAACGTTATCTCACGAAGAATCCTATCCTACGCAATGTCCGGTAGTAACGCGGAGCATTGTGGACACCCGAAAGCTACGGCGCGAAAAAGCACCCCCGGCCGCGACGGCAGGGGACGCAAGTGGAAGAACGGGTGGAGATATGATGTACTGCGCTAATAACCGAACCCACCGGCGGCCGCGGTGGATCCTAACGATGTTTTAAGCCGTAATTAATTTACTGCCCGGCCCCTTACCTAGCCACGCTGGCGATCCAGCCGGCGGTCTCCCTTAAATCCCCTCGTACACGCGCGGACGACGGTCAATATCGGCGATTCCTTCCGTACGGCTGGTCGGTGGCGGTGGCGGGCGATCAGAAAAAAAAAAAACTCCCCGTCATCGTATATGCGCGCAATATCTACACGCGGCTTTTAAAATCAAATTTTCCATCGATTGATCGGCTGGCACGCGGCGCACTCTACCACGGCACGAGTTGCCGCCACCCCTTCCATCCCTTTCCCTTTCCCCTTCCATCAGAATGTAGGATGTCTATAATCTGACCTTAAAGTTATTTAGAACTAGCGAACGATCATTTTGACGCGGTCGTGAATCCATAATATTCTCTTTTGTGGAAGTGTCTACTCAAATCTTGTACAAAAATTCCTTCAGTTTCCAGATATATTTGTTCAAAATTTCAGATAAAGACAATTTTTTTTTTTTTTTTTTAATTTTTTGATACTTTCGAAAATAATTTTTTTATTGCAACAAATAAAAACAAGTAAAAAATTGTGCAAATTAGAAATTTGCACATTGCTCTCTCATAATTTTATCTCTTTTCTTTCATAATATCAGTAATCGTAATTACAAATACGTCCAAATTCAATATCAATCATCCTTTAATGATATTTTATTCATGTAAAAATATTTAGCCCGATATCTCAAAATTTACGGAAGTTAAAACAGTCACGTCTTTTGTTAGAAAAATTAAAAATTTCATAAAAAATAAATTCTTTCACCAATTCTTTAATTTAATGCCAACCATTCTTTAATGATATTCTATTCATGTAAAAATATTTGCCCGATATTTCAAAATTTGTGAAAGTTAAAGCACAGACATTTATTGAAAAATTCAAAATTTCATAAAAAATAAATCCTTTTATCAGTTCTCATCAAATATCTCATTCAACTAATCTTTAATGATACTCTATTCATATAAAAAAATTATCCCGTTATCTCAACATTTACGGAAGTTAGAGCAATCACCTTTTTCTGCACATACACACATTCGAACATATCGTAAAAATATATTTTTTCGACGTTTTAAAACATTCTGAATACATTGGCATCAAATTAAAAAAAAAAAATTTCACGAAAACAAAGCTTCCACTATGAGAAAGTAAAAATTAGAATTGACTAAAATGTTCTGAAACTAGACACTTCAAGTTTTATAACGCTTTTTTATCGATCTTAATTCAATTATATGCGACGAAGTTGCGGTCACTTGAAAATTACCTTTTCTATAGAAGGAAGAAAGTGGCCCTTTAAATTTTTGCGTAATATATATAATTTATAATATATTTTAAACACACAATTCATAACTCGGCTTATCAGCAATTTTATTTTTAGAAATTTCATATTTTTTTTTCCAGAGAGTAGATGGGACTTGACTTGATTAATACGCAACGATAACGTTTAATATCTCGAAATATAGCGCGATCAGCAACGAATTTCCAACCGCGCAATAATCACCGATGATTCAATCAATGATAACTAACGTCCCGAGTTAACGCGCGATGTTAAATCTCTTGGGACGTTAAATTTCGTATAGCCGCTAATCTTTCACCACGCGGTCCATTCTACATCGCGGCACGAAATGAATGCTGTGCGCGTGAACGCGCGATCATCTCCGTTCACGCGGAATATCTAAATAGCGATCAGTTCGTACGGTACGGCAGGTAGGTAGGTAGGTAGGTAGGTAGGTAGGTAGATAAAGGTAGTTGGGTACACACATCTTCGCAGCGTGTGGGCGTGAGTGCCGATGGCTTTTTTTTCTCTCTCTCTCTCTACCCTTATATCGCGCCCGGTCTTTTCTCACGGCATGCTACCTTGCTTGCGCTTGCGTGTATATATATATATATATATATATATATATATATACACATGCGACATACATGTTGATCCGCTGCATCTGCGCACGTGTGTCGACGGTGATTTAAATCGGCGGAAAGAGATGCGATTCCTGATCTCCCTTCCTCCCTCCCCCCCCCTCCTCCCGCGTAACTGCTGCAGAATCGCAACGAGATCAACGCCGGCTGTTAATGGACGGAATTACTTGCGTGTGGTGATGACGGGATTTGCGGCTTTGGCTGTCGACGCTCGAGAGAGAGAGAGAGAGAGAGAGAGAGGATGATATTACGACGCGTTGCCGGATATAATTAGCGTATGCGTGCGGCATTTCTCTTTTCTCTCTCTCTCTCTCTCTCTCTCACTCGATCTCTTTTTCGCAGAGTGTAGCCGCGTATTATTTTTGCGCAGGGTAAAATCGGGATAAAAGCGTGAGCGCGATAGCAATTTACGCGGCGATGGTCCAGTAAGTGAGCGGTAAATTATTGTAATTGTATAGCTGTCAAACAACCATCTATTTATTTATTACGAACTGTATTGTGAAATGATTTTTCGTAAGTGAAAGCTATCAATTATATTATTAGAGAATATATTGCGCGATGTCATGTACGTATTTGTTTTGCTGCGCTGCCATTATCTTGATTAGCCTTATTTCTCGCTAATGATACGAGCACCGTTTGAATTAATAGTGCTAAGTGACAGAGTAATCAGATGGATCCGGGAGAATGTCATGATCTTTTGATCTATCATTATCGCGCGGCTAGTCTAGTGGCTATATTCGAGAGACTACTTATCTATTAATCAAAAATTCGTTGCGCAATAAGGCGAGCTATTTAACGAGAAGCGACTCATCCGTGAGAAAAGAGGAACCGTATATACTTCCGCATGAAAGAGAATGCCGATACGACGAAATTGCCACTCGTTGTGATTACTATGTGGCCTACATCGAAAGATTACCTTCTCCGTGAAATCCGGCCACCGTCTCATCTCTTGTCGATATTCGGCAGCAAGAGAGCTTTTCTTTTTTTTTTTCTCCTCATCTCCGCCGTCCATTAAAGAGAGCGGCTCTTTTCTCTCTCTCTCTCTCTCTCAGCGACGGGAAGTACTTGTCCAGAGTATCTCAAAAATACGTAGCGAGCATAAGTACGTTCCTCTCTCCATGTCCCTTGGCTCGGTTCCCTTTTTCCGTCATTTCGCCCGGCAAACATCGCGGTCGTTGTCCCGCGAGTCTAGGACAGCCGGCGCCCCGGCGTCCGCCGGCGTCTGGCGTCTCGGCGCCCGTTTTCCATTTCCCACTCTCCTACACACCCTTTCGCGATCCGGTCCAGCCAACCATCGACCGCGCGTGTTGCATCCCGCGGAAAACACGCGAAAAGCGATCGTTGAGTTTGGGAGAATACCGGCGTCGCGACGTCTGGACGGCGAGCAACGAGAGAGACGTTAAGAGATGCGAGATACGAGAAATGAGAAGTAAATATAGGGTGATTCGATAAATGAATTAGTATGCAAGTGGTAATTGTCGAAATGAAGCAAATCGCAAGTGGATCGATAATGGATCGCATATAACGTGACAGAAAATTTTATAATTTAATGATTATTAAATTAAAACCTTACGTTCCTGTATCTATAATAAAGCTAGTAATGAGGGAGGAAAGAAAAGTAAAAATTCTTCTGCTCTCTTAATGAGTATCTTTGCCTTTACGAAAGTGTAGTCTGTTATAAAAGTGTATCGATAATTATTATTGTTGTTTTACTTTTATGAAACGTGGCAACAAGTAGAAATATTAAGCTCCATGTTGCAATTTTGAAAAGGATTGCGAGTAAGAGTACTGTAAATGTGCAAATAACCTTGCAATTTAATAATTATACATTTCCACTTTTGAGAGTCAAAAGTCACTCTGAGAATCCAGTATATTGCGTATGTAGAAAGCAGCAGCTGTGTGATGTTCAGATAAAGATAAGATACTTCTCGTTCCATTTCGCGAGAATTTATGCATCCGACATGACAGACAGTCAATTATGCACGCCCGATTTCTGCACGTGTGTCAGGACAGAGCGAAGAGTGCTTACGTGGACGGGTCAAACACACACAAAAGAATATACGCATAAGAATATAACATGCGTATTCTTTAATACTTTTAGTTCGCGCAAAAAGTCTCCATTAATGCTGTGCAAACTTACAATTAGAGAAAGAAAAAGAAAAACGTAACTTTATCGGCATAACATTCTTAAAGACTCTTCTCGACTCGAGAGAACGTCCTTCTCGCGAGCATTAAGAAAAAGAGATCAACCCTTTTATCCCAAATATTTTTTGCCGCTCCCGTCTCGTCTCTAACGAGTGCAATTATCTTAATTACGAATGGAAGATCGCGCGCGCAGAAAAATTTGCATCGAAACGCGCCCTAAAAGCGACGTTTTCTTCTATTCACACAACTTCTCAGGCATCGTTTAATAAAAAAAAAAAAAAAATAAAAAAAAAACATATATATATGTCATAGCCAGATTATATAATCCGTCGTTTTATAAAATGTCTAGGCATTTTATAAAGTGCGGCCAGATTCTCGAATCATGATTGGAAATGAAATATTTTATAATCTGGTTCAGAAATTTAAAAAATTTCTAAAAAAGAAATTTCTAAAAAAATTTTTTATAAAACGCTAACAAACGACCCGCCACATTGTCAAACGCAATGATTTGTACATAGATTCTGATTTGATTTTAATTTCAGCTATTTTATGAATGACATTTTTATCGACCTTATTTTATGCTCATATTTCTTTTTATTTTTTCAAATATTATTTCCGAGAATTTTTATTTGTTACATTTATAAAATCTTAATTATAATAAATATAATAAATGCATACAATAAGTAATAAATACAAGCGTTCATACAAGTTTTTTCTCATTTAAAAATACATATAATTATCTATTAATTTTCTATAAATGACTGTTCTATAAACACAGTTCATAAAATAAATTTCATGATTTGAGAATGTGACTGCACTTTATAAAATGC
>JBCEZV010000093.1:679317-704124 GCA_039654365.1 Cataglyphis livida
ATATTTTCTTACAAAAACTTTATTTACAATTTAAAATATACGACATAATCAATTGCACGCATTTTTCCAAATCGCGCGTTATATACATTTTATTTCGTCGTGATTCGATTTTTCAACTTGTTCCTAGCTGATACGTGGAGTTGCGCGGTTGTCCGCGCATCGTTTCGTCCGGTGGACGAATAAGCGCGAAAAATATGGGGCCGTCTCTCGTTGTCGACCACAATGGGACACAAGGATAGCATGTGTAGGATATAGAACACACGCAGGACGTCACCCTGCTCTGACCACAAACCGGACTTTCTGCCTCCCTCTCCCTCTCTCTCTCTCTCTCTCTCTCTCTCTCTCTCTTTGTCTCTCTTTCCTACTTTCTTTCTCTCCACTTTTCTCTGTCACGCTCCGCTCACTCTTTTCGTTGCGCTGCTGGGGGATAACGACAACGACGAGGAGAAAATATTCATAATGCTGGATTAAGCGTGGGAGTACCCTCGGGTTAGTCCCGCGCGACCAACCGGGGGTGGATAGCCAAACTAATCAAGAGCCCGCCCCATTTAATTCCCACCCTCGCCCTCTCTCTTTCTCTCATCCCGTCGATCGTAACTGCGGAGCGCGCGGCCAAGGAGTCGACGACTCTTTTGCTCCGTTTCTCCTTATTACCTCTCCCGCACATCTTCCTTCCCCTCCGCCACCCCTTCGTCCCATAACACACCATCCCTCTCCTTCCCTTCCCTTTTTCTTCCTGTACCTCTCCGTTCTCTTCCTTTCAGTCTCGTACCGCGATCGCCTGTGTCTGCTTCTTCCTCCTCCTCTTCTATAATCATCATTCCACGTATCTCGTATCGAACAGCTGCGATATAACTGCGTATCGTTGCCCGCGATATGCTAGAAAGACTTCCTCTCATACGAGAGAAAGAAAGAGAAGGGATATCCCATTAAATCCCCACACGCGCCCATTATACCCGAGGTCACTTTCGATCCTAGGCGTTCGGAGCATAAATTTTTCCAAGTGCTCATTATATCGGTCGACGTCATAACGAACGACGTACGTAAAGCGCGCGTCGCGCTTTGAAATATGTATCGCGGATAGGAAACCCGCGGTGCACATGTCACTGCGTGTCTGATTATTCCTTAGAGTTATTCGAGACGCTCATAATTAATAGCAAAAACGGAAAAGGAATCCGTCAACTATGACAAACTGATAGTTTTCTTCAACTTTATGTGCACGCGAACATTTTTATTGTACATAAAATATTCAGTAAGTATATAATAACAGGAGTATTTTGCATTTTGAGATATTACATTAAGGATAAGGATGAAAAAAGATATACAGGGTGTCTCATTTTTAAAGTTCCATCCTCATAACTTTTCAGGATGAACGTTTGAAGGACTATCTACAAATAATTGCATACTTTTTTTTTAAAACAATTATTTTCTGTACATCATTTGATTTATCTTATTATTCTTATATAGTTATAAGATTAGCGTTATATATAAAGTCCCTTTATTAATTCCATATCATACGAGACTTTATTTATCATAAGTGTTGCGCCGTTATCATAGGTGGTGCGCGTTTAGCAGGCAATTATATATATATATATATATATGCATACATATGTATATCATGATGGTATAATTAATACATATCTCGTTCGAACAAATTCATAGATAAATGCCCGATTCTCTCAGCTGGAGGCCGACACAAGTTTCTTATGCACTTTCTTATATCTCTCTTCATGAAACAATTTCTGAATTGGCTACTTGTGCGAGTAAATAAACGCAATATATCGTTTAATTTAATATCCAATTAATAATCGATGAGATCACGGTGGTGCTATAAGTTGCGAACGGTGAAATGTTGATTAACCGCGAATATACGCGATGCTACGAGCGAATAAACAAGCCTTATCGCACTTTCTTATCGAACGGCTCACCGTTAGGCATTATTATCAAAAATCGTGATAAACTGCATTGGAATGTCAGAGTGCGTACACATTCCCCATTCGCCTACCTACCATATCGTTGAAGAATTAACATGCGAGATTCTCGTCAGAAGAGAAATTTAATCTATCTACGCATTAGCCTAATATCTCTCCGAGACTCTAATATTTTGTAATTAGCGCGTAGATAAATTGCATTCTGATGTACATAGCGTAAAAAAAAAAAAAAACATCCGGATGCAAGCAGCAGAATTGAGCATTCCTGTATCGAGAATGTGCACGCTCGCCGCAAAAATGTCGCGTTCACATGAGAGGGCGAGTGATTAACTCGGTCGGCGACTCGCCGAGAGAGACCGCAGCCGTGTATATAGTCGATTAGGGATACACCGCGGCGCGGCGTCAGTGCGTTAATAATCCTGGCGAAGGAAAAATGATCGCGTGCTCGACATAAATGCTCCCGTGCTAGCCTGGAGAGCGTATCGAAAATTCGCTTAGACCGACCGGCGGCGGCTCGCTCCGGCTGCTTATCGCGCGTGTATCGATCGCCAATCGATGCGCCCGCATTAAAACGATGAGTCTGCGGGGACACGGAACGTGCGTGCATCATCGCCCGATGCAGTCGGCAGAGTTAAAGCCGGACTGGACGCATTACTCAATGCACAGACGAAGGATAGGGTCTGCTCTAAGGTCGCGTACACAACGACCTCGACTTTCGAGAGTGATTTTTTTTTTTTTTTATGTCTGATCCTGAGACTCGCCAGAGATATTGAAACTTGAGTCTTTTTATGTGTTTGAATGAGAATATCTTGAATAATATTTCATATTTATGGATAAATAAAATTAGATACTTCAATGAGAATTGCATCTATAATGCCGTTCAATCTTTAGGAATCTAGGGCAGTAACATCTTGGGTTGATGATTACAATATATTGATTAAATTGGAATTTATACTATTTCGTCTTTTAGAATAAGTAATTATATGAAAACTAAATTGAAGAAGCTGACAGTGTAAAAAAGAAATTTTTTTCACTCAAATATTCAATTTTTCTAATAAAAAGCTGTTCTTAATTTTATATCAAGAAATAGGAAATTATCAAGTAAAACTGCATGAAACGTAACACATTTGCGATTTTATCGCCACTTAAATATGTTGCAGGGAAGGTTCTTCTGAATAATTCCCCGCAAGAAATAAATAAGAAGATGATGACATTGATTTCGGAGATATTACAAATTAAAATTTCATAGTTTCAATGTTTTTTCTTAGATATTATAGAGTAATATTCGGAAAAGTGAAGTTTTGTGTATGTTGTGTATTGTAGAGCAGACGTAGAAAAAGTGATTGTTTACATTTATGGAATAGATACAATCATGCATATTTTGTCAATAATGTGTTTCACCTATTTCTCGCAATTCGTTAACAGCTTTCGACACGCAACTACACGAATTTGTAAGTCTTGTCTTGAAAAATATTATTTATTAAATGCATGAGTGGGGAAGACGCTCTGTCACAAAAAAAAATCTAACCTAACCCAACCTAACTTTATTTCTAAAATTGAAAATAGGAAATTAGGTTAGAATTTTTCAGCGTGGTAATGCAGAAGAAAAAACTCCTTCCCATCCCACACATAAATGTCATAATTTTTTTCAATAAATAAATAAATTATACAGCATACACATAACGTCAAACTTCAATTTATATCTTCTAAACCAATGCCGTCCCCCACTTATTTCGAGGAATTACTCAGAAGAATCTTCCTTACAACATATTTAAGTGGCGATAAAATCGAAAGTGTGTTATATTTTATACAATTTTACCATCTATCATTTTTACGAGTTCATAAAACAAATAAAAGAGACTCTTTTCATGTAAAAACAAATAAAAATAATGTTAAAGTAATAATTTTGTGACCATTATTCGTGAACATTATTAAGTAATGTAAACTTAAGCGAGCATCTAAACAACTTCTGCGGATACAAAAAAAGCTGATTACTACATTCTCAGAATTCCCGTGCCCTTGAGTCACTCTAGTCGACCTAACGAGGGTCGTCCGCACGTTGCTCGTTACGGTAATCGCGACGAGTAATAGCACTATTGAAAAGGCAAACGGCAATGACGATGTGACGATGACAAAATGTTCATTCGTCGTACGTGATGCAACCGTCTTCGTCGCATCGACCGGAGTCGAGAGAGTCGAGTTGCCGCCGTGATCTCGCGACCGATCGTCAAACCGGCAAAGTCCAATCAAGCGTGCCGCTGCACGTCGTGCCGGCGAACCGGTGTTACATGTTCCTCAGAGCTTTTTTATCCGCAACGACACGCAGCATGGGGATATCCTTCGAGACATTAGCGCGTGACGTTTCGTCTGCGCTGCGCACTTGGCGAAATATTTTACGGTGGGAACAATAATAAATCATAAGATTTAAATCGTGTCTACACGTGTATGCGACGTTTACATATGAAATCAAAGGCAAAATTCCGCATTTTTTATATAAAATACATCTCAGTGATAAAAATCTGTATTTTTCGGAAAAAAATGGCAAAAACTGGTTCTTTTTATTAAAAATTAAATCTAAAAAAATGAGTGGGTTTTTAATTCAAGCTTTATCGAAAATATATAAAATCCGTAATAGATTAGGAATCGACGTGGCAGATAAATTAGTTACTAAAATAATTTTTAAAAGATTTTAAAGAGTAAATGCGAACCAGATTTATATGAGTAAAAATTATTAATTATATTACTGTTACATTTTTCCTATTAAACTAAAAATTAATATAAAATTTAATAATGTTTATATCTCCTAAAAAAAAGTTATTAAGTTATTTATATCTTCTCGTGAAAAAAAAAGTATCTGTCTTAATAATTTCACATTATTAATTTGAAAAAAAAAGACTATTATTATATTGATTTCATTTTTTAAACTATAATGATTAATATAATCCATTAATTAAAGCAAAAATCTTGTGCATAAAGTTATATAAAAATATTTCACATATTAGTTATTTTTATAATTTTTATCAATTTATAGATATAATAAATTCCATTAAATATAGTAAAAAAAACGAAATTTAGCAGGTTTTTTCTTGCCAACCGCAATGGAAGCAGATGCGAACGAAATTTACGACGCGAGCACTCGACGATCATTTTGTTCGATGATTTTTCTCATCGATGATGTCTGCTATATTGAACAAGAAACTATTTTCAACGACAACAACTTAAAAGCCTAAATTACACGTTGATAATTTCAATCCTTCTTCAGTTATCGTCAACTACCGTCTTGGTGCTTGATTGTTATTGTTTTCTTTCGCGCGTGAAGATGTAGGGCTTGTCACGAACGTCTCGTTATTTTAACGAGTTATCGTAACACGCGAGTTGCGTTTTGCCGCAAGGATCGCGTGCTCGTTGCAGGATTAAGCGTGATCCGCACTGCAACGCCAACGTGTGCATTCAACGACACGAGGACTATACTTTACGCTCGCTTAAACTGAATGAGATAGTTTCATTTATCCGACACGAATATTGATACGCCAATCTAAGGGAAAGAAAGAGAACTCAATCTTTTATAAATAATAAATTTATAAATAAATATTAATTTGATAATTATTTTTATCTTGAAATCTGAGAAGCATTTAAAGTATTTTTAAAATTTATCCACTGTTATCAAGCAAGAAATTTAAAAAAAGTTAACATTTTCATTCAATTTCTCTACAACACCAGTCGAGTCTGTTATCGCAGGCAAGGTTCATTGTCTGAAGAGCTCTGATATCATTGGAAACGTATCGATATCATGCGATAGTTCCCGTACCGTGCATGAACCATCGGTCGATGGTACCAGCAATATGCAGTAAAGTACGAATGCAACAATGCGATTCTCCCCCGCACATGATGCGCGGGTAGAGAAAGTACCGTGGGGGCCGGATATATATGGGGTGTCTCGTTAATCAAGAGAGCCGCGCTATCGGCCACGAGGTGGCTATAGGGGAGAAAATGGGAGAGGAGCGAGGGTGACCGGTGTTTAACGGTTTGACAAACGATCGGATGACGGTACGCGCGGCCGCGTAAACAACGCGCGTGTCGCGCACATGAAAATGCGCCGCGCGCGCGCAAAAGGAGAACGGCGCGGCGCCGGGCGACTCTCCGACAAAAACCGTAAATCTGCCTATTAAATTACGATTAACGATTTGCCTTTGGAAGGCAGACGCGCGCAAAGCACGCGAGCAAAACGTCCTGCGCGTTGCGCGCCTTTTATCTTTTTGCGTTCGCGTTTGTAATTGCACGACGCAGCTGCGCGAATTAAAATTTATTAACTCTCGCGCGGCCGGAAGTCCAGCCGGATAACGAAGCAACTTTTGCGGCATTTCGCAGCCGCATTTTGTTCTGGGTCTGCCACGCCGAAGCTCGCGCTAATCGCGGTTAGAAATGCGCGAGAAATGCGCGCGAATGCAGCTTGTCGCAAGGAAATACTCAAATATATGTTATTCGTGATTTGGGGAAGACATTCTGTACATAGTTGCCTCGCCCAAAGTTGCCTGCAATTTTTTCATTAAGAATTATAATTAAGTTTGAATTAATTTTTTTTACGAGAATTCGATTAAATCTTCTTTAAATTTTCAGCGTTTAATTTCAAATATCTTTATTCTCTATTAACTTTCAAAATATCTTTCCATTAGCGTAAAGTTAAAGAGAAATGTAAATAGGATTTTGTTCCTATAATCCAATGATATTGTAAAATAAGTTTTCTGCTTTGTAATTTCTTAAAGGGACATCCCCGTTTGAATTTTCAAAAAATGAGGACGTTATCTAGATTTTTGCAGCACAACGACTTGATAAAAACTTTTTATTTTTTTTACAATATTATTAAATACACAAATAAAAATTTCCAAAAAGAAATGTTATATTTTGTATGTATCGTAAAAAAAAATTTTTATCAAATCATTATGCAAAAAAATCTAGAAAATGTACTCATTTTTCGAAGGTTTATACAGGTGCCCCTTCTTTCAATTTGCAAATTTTTGATATTTAATATTGCAATCCTCCAGTTCACACGACATTCGTTATATTTAATATTGCAATTTTAGTTTTCAATCTTTACAAGCTTTAGTTCCCCACATTTTTAATATCTAAAAATTTTAAATTCTACATTAAAATGTTCAGCTATCATCTGGCCAATACATGGCTTATGGACATTTTTCGAGTTCCTAGATACCGATAATAATTTACGAGTTCTCTCAAATATCATAACATTGAACCTTCAACTTCGCGGCGTGCGTACGAAAGCTTCCCCCATTCGCTTGATTAGAGACATCACATTTATTAACTTTGCTGGGCACGTACCAAAAGCTGCTCATAGATAGCGAAGGGGCGTATTGTATCATGAAAGCGACGCTGAGGGAAAGCATCCGGCGTAGACATGGCGCGATGCTATGTCCCCCCATTCGCCCCCTTCCACTTCTTCTCGCGCGCGTCAATTCCCTTCCTGTATGCCCGAAATTCTTCCTCTCCTCGCCAGAGAATGCCGACCTGAGAGATTCTAACGATAACGGAAAGCGCCGGAATGTGTCAGTAAGCGATAACGGAATGCGATCCTTCTACGTCACAGTAACATTGTTATCATGGATAATTGGATAATTTCCTTCGCATGTTGCAACTACTTAATGCGAGAGAGATAATTAAAAAAAATTAATTGCTGATGATTTTGACTTGATGTTATTTTTTTCCCGATTTCTTCCAACAACTATCTTCTGTATGAACGATGTTAATTAAAATCGTTAACGTTATTATCGAACCTAATAATTAAATTATGGAAAACTTTAATATTAGATTATAATCGGTGGTACCTTGGTTAGTTGTGTCCAGAAAATGTCCTGTTACCGTGTGAAATAGAATTAGATTAATATTTGCAAAATTCGAATTTTGCGATTTACAAAACTAACCAATTTCTTGGTGAAAAATAGAATTTTTGGTTCGAGACGCTGCCATTTTTTTTTTTATTTTTCAATATTTTTTTAAATTCTAGTTCACGCGATAGCCAAACTCATACAGATTAAGAATCTTTTTCTGATTTTTTTTTTTTTCATTTCAGATGAAAAAAAAATTACAACAGCTGGAATCATGTTTACTGCAAAGAACAATTTTTTTTTTAGACATCTTGATCAGAGTTATTATAACTCCAAAACAAATAGATATTTTTGTTTGAAAGAAAATTAAGAATATACTTGAAATGTTATTCAATAAACGTGCACAGTTTGGAATTTTTTAATATATGTTTCAGACTTTTCTTTAAAAAAATTCCCAAAAGCCGCCTCATTATCAGAGCGTCAAACTCTAGCAAGCCCTTAAGAAGCACCCCTTATGAAGCAAAGTGCTCGGTTTTATATTGCAGCGACTGCGTGATTTTAAATCGAAACTGACCGGCAAAGTTGCCGAACGTCGGTCGAACGAAGAGAATGTAGCAGGCGAGGGCCCGAAGGAGGAAGAATGTCGCTCCCTCATATGCGAGCTGAGCAAAAACTTGAAGACCTTTGGGTGCTCTCTCGAGGTGCTCTCCGACGAGAGAGACAGCGCGTGGCTCGTCTCTTTTCTCGCTCCCGTTGTGTCCCATCCGTTCCCTCGATGGAGGGGCGGGTGGGGGGAAGGGAGACCGGGGGGAGGGAAGGGAGCAGAGAGGGAGAGGGACGCGAGAGGGATCGCGATTTTTCGATCTCGTCGATCGGTTGCAAGCGCGGGTGGCAAGAAAGTCAATAGCTGAAATAAATAATTCTTCTCGCGCGTTTTGGGCTCCCCGTTATTTGTACCCGCGAGCTACCAGCTGTGAAAGATCCTCGCCGCGATAATGCGGCGTCCCCCGATTACTCGGCGTTCGACGAACACCAAGTTTTCACATTTCAATCGGCAGATTAATTAGCGACATTGTCTCGACGAGATAACAAGACTTCTTTCTTTCTCTGATTTTTTTTAACAAATCTCTTATCTCTCGTGCCACTTTCCTTTTGGACTTTGCAAAAAAAAAAAAAAAAAAAAAAAAAAAAAAAAAAAATGCATGAATAAGACAAGTATTATTTTTTCACTTATACAGAGATTTCTTTTTTAATTTGAAATTGTTTCTTAATATAAATCTTAAATTTGCAATTTATACGGCAATTAACAAAGATTTATTTAATGTCAGAAATAAAAAAAAATTTGTAAAAGAATGTCTCGTCAAATTTTTTCCGAGCAGCAATTTTTTTACCGCAAATAATGTTGAATGACGTTACATGTTCGCGTTATTACAGACGAAGAAAAAAAAAATCTGTCCATGATTAAACACGCTAAGAGCGAAGGGGTTAGATGAACTCGCAGTTCATCATCGTATTCGCGCGAGCGAAGTTTCCCGCTTTAAAAGTTCATTATCCCGGTTGAGTGCATAAATAGCTCTCACGCTAGTCGAATATCTCTTTTCGTTAATGAGCGGCCAGAGTTCGTTTATATGCGGCCGGTAAAGTGATTTAAAGGATCTCGATGATGAATGTCTCGCGTAAAGAGAGAAGAGGGAGAAAGAGAAAGAGACGACAGGTGTGCGTGCAAGAGGAAAAAAGTGCCGTGTTAAGTTTTTCGGTAAAGTCCACGGGACCATTTAGACTAAGCGCCCGTATAAATTACGGTCGTTCTCGAGCCCGGTTTTCCTACTAATTAAAAATGAGAGGGTATGCGCGTAAACTGAATACCGGCGGGAGCCAACCGATGAGGATATCTTCTCGGCTCGGAAATGCTCTTATCCCGGAATGATTTTTATGGCAATGAATCCGGTCGCTTTTTCTCCTTCTCCGCCTCTCTCACCGCGCCGCCAACAGGCCTTTCTCCTCTCTTGTCGGGCCTCTTCGCTCTTCGTGTCCTGCCTTTTACGGTACACCGCGACCGCTTCGGAAGCCGCTAATTAGGCCTACTCGCCTTCATCTCCGGAACATTTAACCGTGGCGATCGTATTTAGAGGAGAAACCGGGACTCCGCGACTCTCCCGAAATCATTCTTACTGGAGAGTAGCTTCGAATATCTGCACGACGCATCTCGCTAACATCTTTTCATCTTACGACTTACATCTCGAGCGACTCGATCCGCGACAGGTGCGTGTCGTGTAACCTGTAAGCCCACGCGCACACACATCTGGAACCCCAAGAGAGATCTGGGACTATATATCTTATGAAAAACACGGATGTTGCGATATTAATATATAAAATTGCTTGTCAAATAAAAGTATAAATTATTCCTACCTTTACAAGTTGTTAAAGGTATCCATTTTTATATCGATACGAATCATTTCGAAACAAGACGTATGATGGAGGCAATAAAATACGCGAGCTTTAAAGATATAAATTCGCAAAAAAAAAAAAAAAAAATTAAAAATAATATTTTTATGCAAAATTAAAAATTATCGCATTATATTTTAAATCGGCACACAAAACAAATTGATGTGAAATAATACATGAATTTGCAGTCGAGGCGATTCTCCGAACTTCCGCGTGCCGTAAATTTCACTTCTCATTGAGAAACGAGACATCGATGATGATGATGATAATGATGCGAGACCGATGATCGCGAAGAGGCAGAACTCAAATGTCAACGCTCATCGTTTCTGAGGGGCGTCAAAGAAACAGCAAACATCCACCACGGGCAGACGAAACCCCGACATTTTAGCGACTATTTACTCCGTGAATCAGAAATAACGGATGTTTGTTATGTGCCACTTTTCCTGTCAAATTCATCGAACCGTCACGGCTTCTCACAAGCGAGTTACAGACCTATTACAAAAAGCATCCTTTTTGCACAGCTATGTACTTAGATGCCAAGCAGTAAACATGGAACACGACAATCGCGGGAAAGCCGGTGATTATCGGATCCGTCGAGCGGATGTTCTCGGAGCTATAGAAAGCCTAATGACATTAACGACCCGAAGCCACGGTCATTGCGCGCGAAAACAAAATTACGTAACGGCAAAATATAAAATTATCTCGGCGCACATCTTCTCCTGTCGATTATTTGTAACGCTTCGTTAGCGCTAAGTATGTCGAATTCATCCGCGTGTTTATCTTCATCAGATTACCAAGCGATCTTCGAAATTGATAACGATCTACGCCGATAAATATATATAGTGTTTATAAATATGTGTATGTATATGTATGTATTCAATTTTAATTAAAAGCGATTCAGTCACGAATTGCAATCGAGTCTCATTTTCGTGTCTCAATCGGCGTGCATTAAAAGTGGAATTCAATCTCAAATTCAGAATCGCATCTAAGAGATACTTAAAATATTTAAAAAATAAAAAATACTTAACATAGTTGTTCCGATATTTATAGATATCGCGAATACGTTTGTAAATTTGAGATAAAAATTGATTTTTGTTCTCAGACTCAGATTCGAAAGTGAACCTTCAGATATTATGAGGATATTTTTATAATCTTTTATATTGAAATAAAATTTTGGGGAAAAATTTAATTTAATATGAGATTGACAATTGTAATAAGATGTTTTTTTTTTTCGAGTTAAGATTCTCAAGAATGTATATTATTTTATTCTTCTAGCAATAATTTTTCATTAAAAACATATTTTATTTTCGATAATGAGAAACACGAACACAATATCAACAGAAGAATAATTTGTATGTTATGCATAATTTTATCGATATCGCATTTGCCTTACATTCATTATCAATGATAGTAAAATGCCAATCATTAGGCTGTTCAAGATTCATGCAAGTTCCAATTGAAGCTTACAACCACTCTCTCAGACAAGTTGCGAAAGAGAGAAAGAGATATGATGCCATATATCAAGCAACAACTCTCGTTTTTAATAGCGAAAGGATAAACTCTCGCCCGCGCATTAAAGGCCATGGATATGAAATCTGTCGGTGCTGTTCTAAGGCGATAATGGAGCCTGGATGTAGGTACTACTACGCGAGATGCGTTTCGCGAACCACGGAACGATCCGGCGAACGAACGGCCGGCCGGGCCAGAGCGCTGGTTCAAGGGAGGTTCGGTATGTTAATTACAGACCAACATACGTATCCCTCTCTCGCTCCACCACGTCCCACAGCCCCTTGCCATGGGTTACCTCGGTTGCCAGCCGATTCGTCTTGGAACGGCCCCCATTGCCGGTCTCGTTGCACGCAGGGCTCGCGTGAGACCGACGAGTCGACCCTACGACCCGAAACGCTCGTTTTGCCCTCTTTCGAACTCGCTGCGAGAGCAACGCGGTGAGGAGAGGCCCGGCCCGGCTCGTCTCGACTCGGCTCCTCTTCTCTTCTCTTAACCGCTTCCTTTGCGCCTTCTCCGATTTCTTCCATCGAAGGCTAATCGAGTGATCGGCAGCGTCAGCCGGTGCATCGGAAATATATCCGCGCGAGAAGCGCAGAGAATAGCACATCGTGCGAATTTAGATCGGATGTTTCGAGACGTCGATAAACTTTATTTACGCGAACATCTGATATAGACCCCTTACAAATTTCTATTGAGTAGGGGAAAAAATCTAGATCGCTACCACGTCAAAAATCTCAATTTCATTCGAGAGAGATGCTGCACTGTACACATTTTGTATGTTAAAGTCATGGATTAATGAGAGGATGGCGACAACGACAATCTGATACGGCCTAATCATACGCTTCCATCAGGCATCTATAAACGGAATCAATGAATGGAACCACTCTCACCACAGGCTAGCGTCGATGTGAAAATCTTTCCTCGGTCAGTTTCATTCGAGATTGTAGAAGAAGATAGTTATTGAACTAATGTATCTCTCACGCAAGGTGAAATAACTACGATCCATGATAACGACCAGTGAGCTTAAGAGACTAAATCAAAGCTACCGCTTATAATAAGAGTAAAATCTCTTTTCTTAAAAAAAAAAAAATTTTTTTTCGATATTTTTAGCCGCACTAACTTGTAATTAGACTGTAACCCACATTATCGGCTTGGCTCTATTTAAGATTATTGGTATAAAAAGTAAAGCGCGCGAAACACATTACACACGAGTGTTGTTGGAGATCAACTCTCGTCAACTTAATTTTTGTACATTTGGCGAGAAATATGAATCCAAGATATGCGATAAATATGTTTCGACTTATCAAATACATCCCCTACGAGATTCTCTAGCTTGATAGTTTCTCGAAATGATACGTATTACTCTGTCAGTTTTAACCATGAGATCGCAGACGAAGCAATATACCGGGGCCAATTTAATACCGCGCACATTCGCAGGATGGTACGATCATTTTTCCGGTTTTGCGCGAAGGATGTTTCTTTTTCAACATCTTATCGATCCGCCCATCACGCACAGTACTGCCCTCAAGATCTTACCCAGGTCAGCTCGAGTCGGGATTTCATTTTTTTTTTCTTTTTTCTTTTTTTTTTTTTTATGATTTAACCTCGACCGCTCCTCCCATCTCGATGTTAAGGGCAGAGAAAAATCGACAATTTGCACCTGCGCTTCTCTCGTTTGCGAGAACAAAGGCGCTACGCAAATATGTTACACATGATGATACTCACCGCCAAAAGTGTGGCACGTATCCGGCGGGACACAACTCTCGGCACTGACCGCACGGTGCACCTTGGAGGACAACATTTCCGGACGAGTAATTATTGGGCGGCGCGTCTTGTCCCTGGGACAGCATTCTGTAACGAACACGAATTTACGGTGAGCGTGTCATTTTGGCACGGCCCTTAATGCTTAACCACAATTTGCTACGCCGAAAGTGTTTCTCAATCTTATGCCCCTGCGATTCACAATAAATGAAATTTCGCCGTAAATAAGAAAGTGATTTCCTTACACAATAAATTTCGTTATACAAGGAGTAATTTTTCAGTAAAACAAGTAAAAAATTGTGCAAATTAGAAACTTGTACATTGCTCCCTCATAATTTTATTTCTTTTTCTCCATAATATCAGCAATTGTAATTATAAATATGTCTAAATTCAATACCAATTATTTGTTAATAATACTCTATCTATGTAAAAATATTTAGCCCGATATCTCAAAATTTGCGGAAGTTAGAACATCCTTTTTTTGAGAAATTTAAAATTTTTTTTTAAATATACCTCTTTATCGATCCAAGCCAAGTACAATATCAACCAATCTTTAATGATACTTTATTTATATAAAAAAAATTTAGCCCGTTATCTCAAAATTTAAGGAAATTAGAACAACCGTATTCTATTGTACATACATACACATACTTACATTTTTTTTAAATATGTTTTTTCGATGTTTTAGAACATTTTGAACATATTACAGTATCGTTAAAGGATAATTGTAGGTATTAAATTTGAACGTATTTGTAAATACGATTCTGATATTATAAGGGGGAAGAAAATAAAATTATGAGGAAGCAACGTGCAAGTTTCTAATGCGCACAATTTTTTATTTTTTTATTTATCCTTATTATTATTTTTATATAATATAATTTTTTATTGTATAATCATTCAATATCGTCAATTCATTTAAATAAAATATAACAAAAAAAAAAAAAATTTTATTTGCGAATAAAACAATATTATATGTCGATTATGATATTGTAAAGCAAATTATTTTATCGAAGGTGGATTTAAAAAGAGAGCGATTAAAGGCAAAATTAAATCTTTCACATGACTTACAATAGCCGTAAATCACTTAATTACTGTAAGATATAATCGAAAGCGTGACACCCTGCCATTGTCATAAAATATTAGTTTGATCATCGCGTGGCAAAGGGATCTCAATTATCATGTCGGGGATCGTGACGATCGTGGAAATTACCGCAAACAGCGCAGAAAGTCCACGTCTTGTCACGCCTGAACGGGTTAGGAAATTTGTCTTCTCGCAACGTCGATCTCGAAGGATTCGCTTACGGCGATGGTGAAATTGAAGAACGATCCTCGTGCGACCATCTCCACGATCAGAATCGGCCTTAACCCTCCAGCGTGAACGGAAACTCACATCCGATACAGTGTTATCGCGTACTCGCGTAATTATCATCATTTTGTTGACGAATGAGATTTCCACGGTTTCATTTAGATCCGTAACGGGATATTACACGCTATTAAACTACCATATCTTTTCCTTAACTCGACTCTTCTTGTGCCGCGTATACGCTTTTTTACGTGTGATTACGCTTGTACGCTATACAAGGTGTCTCAAAAAGTTAAACCGATAAATTTCACATGATAGAACACATGAAAACATGTCAATTTTGTTAATAAAACCATGTCCGCAAATGAGTCACTAAAGAATCCAAGACTGAGGGCAAAAATCTTTGAAAAAAATTATTTTTTCAAAATTTTATTAATGTGATTAAATAGAAATGTTTTTACCATAAAACTTTTGTATAAAACATTTTTTGATATCTCGAATAATTTTCGAGATATATCGAGAAAAGCAAAAAGCTGCTCTACATATGAGATGTGATTTTACTTCTTAGAATCGTTTTTAGACCGCAACTGGAAATTTTTAAATTCATTTATTTATTCCCCATACATGTATGTAAAATTTCATCAAAATTAAAAGTGTCGAATTCGCAAGGTTCCTTTTTTAGATTTTAATTTTCTAGTCATCAGAATGGCTCATTTGCGGATACGGATTTATTGGCAAAATTGATTTATTTTGGTGTCCTTTATAACCACCTTATTGATCTAATCCTGGGTCACTCTGTATATTTACATACATCGTGAGCATAACATATACGTGTAAATCCGTATTAGTTGAATATAAATAATTATTTATAAATCTTTTCTGTCTCGAGATCCTCTATATTTAATGAATTAAGATATTTAGACCGCTCCTGCGATATTTTCTAGTAATTCGATTAGCCAATAATTGTTTCTGTATCTCTGTATATTACATTTGTTATATACGCTCGACTGCGTACTCGCACGAGCGTGTAAATTGAGAAATTTATTACTTCACGCGCTTGCATATATGCATTCGACGCTAAAGTCGCGTCTTTTTAACATGCATCGCATTTATTCGCGCGCGCGCCGTGCATCGTAAACTCCTTTGATACGTCGAAACTGAAAGTTAGCCTGCAATTTTCGCCTGCATATTTCTTCAAACGCGATCGCATTGCCGTTCATTAACCTCGCTGAAGAGTAGAAGGCCGGATCATCATAAAACATCGAGTGCTTGAAACGGGTTCGCTCTCAATAGATACCAGCTATAAGTACATTAGACGGACGTCAAATTAAATCGAGACCGCCTCCATGTACTGTAATAAAGACTTCTCTCGTTTGCGCTAATATAGCGCTGGGAGAGGTCGTAAAAAGTCCCTCTAAGCTCGATCTCCGAAATAAACTTACGATCTTTGTCTTCATCTCACCAAACACGCGTGTGACGCACCTCCACCAGCTTTGCGAGGACATCAATCGTCCGCGTGACGTAGGCATCATGAGTCTACGATAAGTCTGCCCGCGAAAATAATTAATTAATGGCGCTAGCTAATACGGAGAAACGGCTGGTTACACCTCGCTCTCGCTCAAATTAATAATCGAAGTTCGTAATTAGTAGGTAAGCGACAGCGCTGCCGCCGCGGCCTTCGATTAACTGACATCAGGTGTAATTACACCCCTCTTCAGCATTTTATTGCGATGAAAATTGTCGTTGCGACCTCGGCTGTCTGCTCGCTAACGGCCTTGATTTACCTCCATCACGTAATGCTATTAATATCAACGTCGTGTTTTGGTCATATAATTCTAATTGAGTCCGCGCGATTTATCAGTAACAAAAAAAAAAAAAAAAAAAAAAAAAAAGAAAGAAAGAAAAAATACGTGACATTGGGTTAGATTAATGAGATATCTTGCGAATGAGTATCGAATCTATAAAACAGCTTATATTATATATTATACATCTTAATACGATTTCGTCATGTTATCCTTTTAAATTTGACTGAACTGTATTAAAACGCCCACTTTATATATAGTAAGACGATTTCGAAAGACACACTACTATCATGTCACATGATTTTTTTCGAAAATGCTTACCACTCCATGACGATGCAAATGCTACCATGTAAATAATATTATTTAATATTTTGACGTAACATTGAGATTATGTGCAACGTAAAATGAACTCACTTTGCTAAGTCATCCAATCTGAGACACTCCACTAGGCTTAGCCACTGACCAAAACTCATTATCAGTCCAGTTACTTATATGGAATAATGATAGATTTACTAAAGATAGTAGAAATCAATCAGGAGCAGGTTTCTTATATTTTTTAATTATGCATCAAGAATTATAATGTGAGATAAGTTTTTAATAAAAATTGATTTATAGCAATACAAAAAAATTAAAAAAGCAATTTTTTATGTTCCTAAAAAAAAAAAAAAAAAAAAAAAGAGAGAGAAATAAATAAAAAAAAGATATTTAGACAACTCGCTGCATACTTTGTCACTAATTTGTTTCTCTTTACTGTGTACTGTGTATTGTTTATTTATACTACATATAAATTAAATACAAACCTTTAATATCTAATGCTATTAACTGCGGATTGGTAACTCTCTTTAGTGTTTTCTATGCTTGTATTAGTTGTATTAGTAACGGATTAAGTTTGCAATAAAACACATTGACGGTCCATCTATACAAAATCGCGACAGGTAATTTAAGATTGAGCGCGGAGAGTGACGCGTCGAGATTCGTAGATCTCGAAGAACATCTCTCTCTCTCTCTCTCTCTCTCTATTTCTGGCGAAAAAAAAAATTAGCGTAAACTGCGCCGGATTATGGCATGCTTGCCGAACCCTGCCTTCGCAGACACATTTCTGCAGCCGTTGTTCGAGTATACAAAGTGAACTTTTTTTATTTTCAGCTATGCAAAGAGTAAGAGGCTTACGTCTGACATAATTGACGCAGAGATATACGATGCGTATTCTATAAAAATTGCCCGCCTCTGTGATGACAGAGTGGAATCATGAATTATAAGCGGACAACCAATGGAATTTTTTTGCGTTGTTGACTTGATTGCAAGAATTAATGAGAAAGCAACACCTGCAGTTAATCTAAGTTAAGTATTAAGCAAGTAGAATTCTAAAGTTTATTTAGTCTTACAAAAGAATTTGAAGTTGATTAATATTATGCATATTATTTTCAATATTATAAGTCGATATTAATGCCAATACTTATAATATTAAACGTTTCGGAGAGAGAATACTCTCTGTTTGCTGTTTTTATAACTAAAAGCATTTTTAATAGTTAAAAAAAAATAATTAAATTTTACTATATTTTTACTATATTTTACTATATTTTATCTTTTATTTGTAAAATTAAAAAAAAAATTACAATTCATAAATAAAAATTATGTTAAATTGAACTCAATTCGATTTAATTTTACTGTACATAAAGCTTGATAATACATTTTTAATTTTCAACGATGAATAACCCGTAATTATATAAGCAACCCTGACTGGCAGAAATGATAAATAATTCTGTAAATTATAACTGCATTATATGATTATATAATTTTCATCATTTTTCAAGCATTACAGAGAATATTACGCTGTATGGGGAGAAGAAGGTTGACTATCTTGGTGCATTGTATACATCCCTATCTTTTCTATATCACCCACAAAAAACCAGATACAATTGCAATTTGAACTCGATTCAAATAACTGTGGAATCTCTAACGGCGATAAAAGAAGCCAGGCTTATTTATCTGCGCCGGACCACAATAAGCTATTGAAATTTAATATCACCGGAATTGAATGATAGAATGTTCCGCGAAGCTACAGCTGACGCCTGCGCCTCTCCACCGCTACAAATTACACTCGGTAATTCAGTTCCTTGACCGCGAAGTCGCACAAGAAGTTAAGTCTATTCCATGTCAAGTGAACGACCGCGTAGCTTCCCGTGTTGGTCCATAAGTCATTGGCTGGCCGTTAGATTACAAAGTGCGAAAAGATATTTCGAATGTTGGCCGCGCTAAATGTATATTTCCGTCCAGATTCGCCGAGTCCACGATTCGTGAAAATTTATTAGCGGCTTACTGTTCGCGCGCGCGTCTGCATTCATCAGCTACCCAGGTAGGAAAAAGTGTCTTTATCACGTCATTTTGACATTAAAATAACGTCAAAATGATTATCTTTGCCATCTAGATAACGTAAATGTTGCATGAATTTTCATTGCGATCTAATGTATTCCGTTATGATCTCTTTTATGTCAAAATTTTCAAAAAATATATAAGTATTATATATTTTATCATATAATATTATATATATATATATATATATATATATATATATATAATGTTATATATAATGCATGCAACAATATCACGTGAAAGAAACTAGTTCTCATTCGATTTTATAATTAAAATTATTTATAAAAATTATTAATAAAATTATTTATAAAATTATAAAATTCAAATTATTTATAAAAAATCAAAACTCAATACTTTTATCTATTTAAAGAAAAAAATATATATTTTTCTTATCACAGAATATCAATGCGATTAAATACATGTACATTAAAAGTTTTTTTGATTACCACGTGATAATTTCCAAAGCACGGAAAATTTCAATTAGAGCGTCCTGCTTGTCCAATTTTTATATGTATATTACGGTAAAATTGAAAGACGAGGAGCAGGAGGGATTAAGGGCCGCTACTTTGTGCACAAGTTAATGATCGCGAATAGCAGGGATCGCCGTATTATATAACCGATCACTAGGAAGCCTACCTACCCGTACTCGCCTCGAGCTTTGTCTTAACGACGCAAGCGTACGCAAAGTTACCGTGCCGATCGTCGACTCATGCTTACGAACCTTCCTCATCCCGCACGGTACGCATTATAATGCGAATCATCGCCACTGTACACACACACACACGGATCCGGACGTGCGTCCGAACGACAGTTTCATCCCGTACGCGTATGTCGTCTTGAATAGAATCTATAGCGACAAGCTGGCAAATATCGAATTTCGCAATAATATCCGAGCTACGCGGAAAAGACTTGTCAACATGCGTGATTAAGCAATATATCAATTTATAAATCTCTTTCCTCGTGTTATAAAAAGATAATTACTTTCGCTTAAAAAAATGTTGCGAATTATATCAAGTTAATAATTTTCAATGTGAAATCTAATTATCTTGCGAATGAAAAAAATATCTCGAATAAAATACCACCGGGATAAAAGAGCGGCGGGAGGGAGATGAAGGGAGGGGGAGGGGGGAGGGGGGAGGGCGACTAATTAAAAAAACCATCTCATTTGCCAGGTATCCTTTTGTCAAACAAGCGATCGAGTGTCGCGGAATCGAGTGCCATTTATCGAAAATTTACGATACCATTCGCTCTCTCGCGCACAATACGGAGAATTAATTCCGCAATGAAAACGCGCGCGAGGATAATTTACGCACTCTCGGTATGTGCATGCGTATCCGCATCCTACGAGGGGGGAGGGAGGGGGAGCGGTTATTAGTTCAGGCTAGTTTGGGGAACTGGTTGTCTCGAGTAAACCTCGCGTTTCTCGCACGCCAGGTGTAATTTTCCGCATCAACGAGCCCCGTCCCGTCGATGGCGCCGTCATTTTCGGAATCCGATCGAGAAAATCATAGTTTCCGACTTTCTTAGTGCGCCGTAAAAGTAAATAAATACTCCCGTCAGAGCCATAATTAACCGTCATTACATCGTTCTACGCTTCTTACCCGAAAGCGAAACTTGCGCGGGAATTAAGGAAAGCGGGCTATACGCAGCCGAAGAAGAAGAAGAAGCTGCGGCAGCTCTCGTGGAGTAATTAGTATCTTTTTATGTCGTTAACGTTTAAGCGAGAAGAAACGACATTAGCGATAGCGCGAACGCAGGCATGCTAATGGACGCGATAGCAAGCGTGCCCCGCGAGTGTTTTGTCTCCCCTTTATGCTTTATAATTCGTGAAACGACCAATTAACGTTCTAAGAGAGGTAAAGTAGGTGGTCTCTCCTTCCTCCGTCTACTCGTCTCTCCTGAATGACCCTCGAATGCCCGTTTCGAGACCGCCGCGCAGGTGGCATGTGCTTATTGGCGAGAAACTGCTTCTGACGCTCGTTTTCGCGAGAAGCTTTTCGGCTAGATTAACTCTTTAACGATTATACTCGCGCGTATGATGAAAGGATAAATAATTGACATTTCTCTAAAATGGCTTTGATTATTTTTTAGGATTATATTTTAGGGGAAAATTATTTTTTAGTTTTTATTTTTTTATGGAAAAATTACTTTTCAAATTTTTTAAAAGTTATTTTTTTCGAGATTACATTGTTTTTGAGAGGTAAATATTTTTTTGAACTTTTTGTTGCGTACAAGTTAAGATATTTTTTTATGTATGTGACGTATTTTTTTTTACCTTTATGAGATTCTTTTTTGATGAAAATGATTTTTTCAATGATTTTTGGTCTTTGTTAATCTTTGATTTTCTAATATCAAAACGATTCATTTATAACTACCTGAAGTTTATCGGTCTAATTGGGATACTCTATATATTACAATGTGTATCAATGTATTTAACGCATATAAATATATTCAATTTTGAACAACAATAGAAAAGGGAGAAGTTATATAAATTTCTGGAATTATATAAGTTTTTTTTAGGAAACAATAATTTTAATTGAAGCTTTAATTTCATGAAGAATCCAATGCTAAATCACACATTGTCTGAATATGAGAAAAGTAGTTTATTGATGTAAATGCGTTTCTATTTCATCAAGCAGTAACATATATAACTCAAGAAAAATTTTCATGAAGAAAAATAAATGTTCTTTTGCTGAGAGAGATTAAATATTTTATAATTAAACTTTAATATATTGAGAGAATTTTCTAATATTAAATTTTTTCAATAGTTTGAAAAAATGTTAAATTTTATTAATAATCATTTACATTTCTACCAGACTAAATCGATCTAAAACTTTCAACGTGAAAATATCACAAGATTGGTACAAATCAAAAACTGAGATAAATCCGAAACTTGACAAAGAAAACAAACTAAAAATAATACCACATATTGAAAGAATAAAGAATATATATTAGAATTCACAAATGAATTCTCTTACTCAAGGCAATTTTTCTATAATTTATTATTCGTGAAAAGAGATAGATATAACAATTAAAATAAAAAAATATATATTTAAAAAATGTATTTAATCTCTAAAGAACATTTCAACAGACGCGTTTCAATTGTAAATGAGAAATCATAAACCCAGACAGCGGACAATAAAGTTATTTGTTGCGGGATACACTGTCAAGTTCAGGGTTAAAGATCCTTGACAGGGGCCCATTAAAATCCTCGCAGTGGATCGCCTCGCATGACTCGGCGCGGTGTCGGCGTCGGTTCACCAGGAGTCGGCAAACTATGACTCGTGAGTTTTCCTAGCACAAAGACTCGGTCCGTTCCGCGCAGCAGAGAGAGAGAGAGAGAGAGAGAGAGAGAGAGAGAGAAAGAGACAAAAAACCCCATTCCACATCCCATCGTCTACAAAACGCGGTTCGCCGATCGCGACGCGAGATGCGTCTTATCTCTGTACACCGCACCGGGCTTCGCCGTTTCTTCCGCAACGAAAGAGGCGAGCGCACGCGTTCCATCGTCGACGGCGACGCCGAGTCCAGGCAAAGCAAAGTCGAGGCGAGTCCTGCGCGATATCTGCGATCGAGAGCGAGCGCGCTTCGAAGAATCTCATGCGGAACCACATGCATGCAGGCATGCATACATATATGTGTCCATACATACCTGTTGCTTTCCTTATGCCGCAGCGCGATGCCAATGGTAGCGTCGCGTGGCCCAACGAGATCACCAGCGAAGGATGCGGGCCCTGAGACGTGCCCACGATATGCGCGATCCTCCGTTGACGTTGCGCGCGCTGAATGGAGGGGAACGACTCACTCTCCCTCGTCACCGATTCCGGGAAGGAGAAAGCATCAGAGCATCAACGTTCCCGTCAATTCGAGTACGATCACCGAGAACGATGTTTCCGTGTCTCGCCAGGAATCGGCAGGAGAACCGACGATGCACCTGCACTTGCACTTGCCGCCGCACCACCGTAATCGTCGCGCCGCGAATTCACCATGGACCACCGTAGCGCCGTGCGATGTCGTGGAATAGCGACCGTCGTGGCGAGCGGCAACGACGACGACGACCCGAGCATCGTCGCGGCATCACCGTGTAACACGTCAAACGCGAATCGAGTCGAACGTTCAAAGTCGACTTCGCGACTCACCTTTTCCCTTCCCGTTCCCGTTTTCTCGCTATTTCTTCACACGCGCGCGCGTACACATTCGTTACCAAACTGCCGAATTCGAAGAATCGTTGACAACTTCACTCACGCGCCGCGAGCCGGCAAATCGACCGAGGATCGATCGGAAGATTCCCGGAATGATTTCGGCTCGCGAGGACGTGCCTCAACGTCGCGTCGAATCGCGTCAATAATTGCTGATTGAATTTGACAAAAACCGAAAAGGAGACACCAAAAGTTGCATCGGATCGCGAATTTTTTTCGAGCTTCCTACTTGAATGTAGGAACGCGAAGAAGGCGCGCACTCGGCGATCGGTCGATCGTCACCGATCACCGCGCACACGCAGTGTGCGGTGTTCGCCGACGTGATCGCGCACCGATGTACTTGCCAAGGGTGCCTTGTTCGATGGCGCGCCAACACGCAGAGTCAACCGATCCCGAGAGTCGAACTGGCCGCCGAGATGAGGCCCAACTCCCCACTCCGTGAAGTGCGCCTCGACTGGTTGCCGCTTCTTTTCCTCGCGTCGATCTCTTCTCCCTCCCCACTCCCATCCCCCCCCCCTCCTTCAACCGTCCCGAATGCCACTGGACGTTCTTCTTCCCCTTCCCCTTTCTTCCTTCATCCCGCTATGATGTTCGAGCGCGACTCAACGCTCTCTCGCATCATTGTGTATCTCCTCTTCTCGCGTGCGCGCGAGCCCTTCTTTCCTTCTCTCTCGTTTCGTTTCTCTTCTCTATCTTACACGCACGCGTACATTTTTTCACTCGCGATCGTAAATGACCGTGCGATCGAACGGAGTCGATAGCTCGCGTGTCGATTCCATCGGTAGTTAACTGCCCATCCGCGCGCATTTCGCGGAAAGTTATAGAGAGAAAGCCTCTTTGAGGACTGATCTCATGTGACTCGAATTCCGGGAACGTCAATTAATCTTCTCGTCTCGAGGAAAAAGAGCGATTGATTCTTCGCATTTCTTTCTAGAGTGTAGCGTTTGATTGTAGCGATGACGATGCGATTAATTGCGATTAACGATAATCAATATTACTCTAATGAACTTCAATTATCTGTATGGTTCTTGTATTTTCATTCGGGAGGGGGGAGGGGTCGTTTATTTCTTTTATATGTTCAAAACTCTTATGACTAGTACTTATTGTTAGATATATACTGTGTGGGAAAATAGATTGTAAACAATCAAGTTCGCAATCACTAATGTTTACAGAGACTTTTTTTTCACTTACAGGAGATTCCACAAGAACGATAACACTTTATTATTCAAGGAGAATGCGAGAAAAACTCTACACTTTTTTTTTCTTGAATGAGAATGAAATTGTTAAGTGAACTCACGTACTTTATATTCACGCATTTTTCTTTCGTCTGTGTTTTTCCCTTAAGGATGTTCTGGATGGTACAATAGTAGCAAAAAATTGTCAAAATTAAAAAGAAAAGATGTTTCTTACATTTATACTATTTAAAGAATAAAAAAAATAAATTCGGATTATGAAAAAAATTACGGTTAATTAAGTATCACAAAATAATATCGATTTTGACGTCTTCGTAAAAGAAAATAGTTGTAATTAATATTTTTCCTAATTTATGGCAAAAATTTTTGATCATGAATATCCTCTGAAATCAACTGCAAAAAACAATGAAAAACGAGTAATTTGCAGAAAGAGAAAAAAAGACAGATAATA
>JBCEZV010000093.1:718228-728228 GCA_039654365.1 Cataglyphis livida
GAGGGAGGAAGTGAGATACCGTATGCCCGTCGATGGTCCTTGCATTTTCGATGACACTGGTCAACTGCTCCGTATCATCTAACAACACTTTATTCGTGTATCTCTTCTCGAATAAAGCCATTGATCGTTAGTCTGACGCGAGGCAGGGCCCGTACGGGTCCAATTGCGTTTGTCTCTCGCACAGTTTCCGCGCGTCGCCATACATGACGCGCTTCTGCATCATTGCAACATTGGTGAATGCACGACAGACGCTTATCGCGAAATATTTTCAATGTCAAACACACGATATACACGAAGAGGGAGAAAGGATTATACGATAACTCGCTGACGCGTATATAATCCTATATACACGACGAAACTTTTGACAACACTCGGCGATCAGGTTGTCACTGACGGCGTGACGTCACGCCGGCGCAGATAGATTCCTAGAAAAAAGTCGCATACCAGTAAAAATCCTTCTGTCCTTTTACCATTTTATTCTGGATTTCCCTCTATTCCCTCTAATCCTGCGAAGTAAAATTCTTCTTTTATACTTACAAAAATTTACATACCCGCCATTCTTTGTTCGAAAGAACGACAAAAACATATGACAATCAGACTCATTATTATTTTATTCGCGGCAGCTTTTTGACGAAATCTACTTAGCATTTCAAATAAACCTGTTTGTTTTACTTACATTTTTTTACATTTAAATTCTGGGAAGCTATTACGGTCCTTGAAACGAGGTGAAAATTAGTGAAAAGATTTATTAGATTTCAACAAATAAAATTGTAGATATTCCCTGAATTTCCTCACTTTTGTATTTTCCATTTTCTTTCGAAAACCGTAATAGGTCTCCCGCGTCTTTTTTTTCCTTCCATCTCCGACCCTCAAACATGCATTCGTCAAAATGCATATGTGCACAAAAAATCATCAGCCACATTCATCTAATTGCAATATACCATCCCATTAGACATGAGTGATTAATTTCTACATTAATTTGCACATGCATCTGTGCAAATTTGTCTGGATAAGCTTCAAACTTGCATTTGAAAAAATTTCTCGATTCTAATTGGTTGCTTCCAATTTATATCTAGTTCTTTCTTTCGTATAAAAATGCATTCGAAAATTCAGCTTGTGAAGTAAGGTAGCGTTTAATTGACCAATCAAGATAAAGAAATTTTTGTTTTTTTTGTGCTGATTGGTCAATTAAGGTTCTAGAACCAGTTCGTAGCAAGCTAGGGAATAACATGTGACCAATCTCCTATCTCTTCCGGAAATAATGGATATAAAACGGAAATCGAGTGCTACACGTCGTCCATATTCAATCCGTTTATTCATTGTTTGCTATCCCTTATTATATATATACAAATTTATGTACACATACACAGTGACTCTTCCAGCTTACGGCGGCAAGATAAAAACAAAGGTAGAAAAAGGTTAAAGGAGCACGAGAATCACGCAAGGTGTTTGTTTACTTTGAGTACGTATTATAATCGGGAATTATATCGAGAAATGGAGAATAGCGGTGAAAGCGGAGACGACGGTGGTCCTTTAGGATCGACTGCATTCCTGGGAGGAGGTACTGTTGCGACGTCTTACATTGGCGTACAATCGGATATGGAAGGTAAGCTAGCGTTCTTTCGATAGTATCGGGAAAATTATGAGGTATTTAATGATTTATCATTAACCTATACGTTGCGTCTCTATATGTTAATTCTTCCTTCATACGTAGTTCCTCAGACTGCACAAGATGTATTTATATTTTATTTAATTTTTTTATTTAATATTTATTTTTTTTTTATTTAATATTTAATTTAATTTAATTTATTTTTATTTAATTATTTTACTATTTTATTTCATTATATTTTAATGTCAATCAGATACATTAGTTGTATTTTATATTTTTATCTCTCTTTCGTTTGTCGATATTTTGCAATAAACATAAATTTCTAAGATGATTGATAAAATCAACTGTTTTGAATAGATAAGTTGTTGAATTTTTTTACTTATTGCCTACTTTGGAATTTGAATTATTATTATATTAATGTTATTTTTTAATTATTATTGTTTTAATATTATTACTTGCTATAAAGAAATGTGAAGGTAGAAATATATTAACTAAATGTAATTTATTAAAAGAATGATATTCATGTAATATATTTACACATATATAGATACTCCTCTGTAAATCATTGCAAATAAAATTGGAAATTAATTAAATTCTTTGGATTGTAAGACAATGTACAAATCTTAACAAATGCTTTTAAATACTAAACAGATGACCCTGAGAACACGGATGATTCCAATCATGGTACTGGAGATCCTTTGCAAAGTCCTGGAGTTTCCACTGGCGGTGGACCACTTCGTGAGCAGGATCGCTTCTTGCCAATAGCAAATGTTGCCAAAATCATGAAAAGAGCCATTCCGGAGGCTGGAAAAATAGCTAAGGATGCGCGTGAATGTGTTCAAGAGTGTGTGTCAGAGTTCATTTCATTTATCACATCAGAAGCAAGTGACAGGTGTCACATGGAAAAACGTAAAACTATAAATGGTGAAGACATTCTGTTTGCCATGACTAATCTCGGTTTTGATAATTATGTTGAGCCTTTGAAAATGTATCTGCAAAAGTATCGTGAGGCAACAAAAGGTGATAATCCTCCCAATACTGGAGCTACAACCGGCAATGGAAAAACAGAGCCGCAAGGCATGTATGAAGATCAATTATTTGCCATTACTGCAACAGCATCAAGTGTAACCAGCGCTGATACTCCTGTCATATATAGTTATTCATCTAATGAGCAGATGCAGTTTCAACTTTCCTGATCATTGGGTATTAAAGTGATATCGATATAATGTATTTGTTCTAAGACACACTGTGTGATTTGTGAAAACAGATCATAAGGACGATTGCGCACAGATTACAATTTCATGGAAAAGAGAAACTTTTTTTCCTAACAATATGTGGGCAGCAAAGTATATTAAGTTTTAATGTTAAGTATGATTATGTTAAGATTTGGTCAAGAAGTATCGCAAGTTCAGGTAACTTTACATACCTTTGTAAAGAAGCAACTTGTAAATGTGAGTAAATAAACCAGGAGACTGAAGAAAGATACCCAGTCGACGATGACGGTTTCTTTACTTTCTCGATAATACGACAAGGATAGAAAAACGTAGCCGATTCCTTTATTTATCTATTGTTTAAGATCTAAAGACGCATGTTTAGACTACTTTTTAGGCTGCGAGAATTTGCGATTCAAGCCGCAACAGAAACTAGAGCCGAATAAGTGGGCAAGAACCGGCAGTAAATCGGCGTATATGGTATATAGAATTCATTCGTAAAAAATGTTCGGGGCGCGCGTTACGTTGTCCTTTCACTCTGGTAATTGGGCAGGTGAGAGCAGGAGCTCGTGTCCCTTCGTCGCTGGTGACACGGAACGGCTGGTAGGCGCGATAGGTCGTTCCTGCTGTGTCGGCGGCAACAACGAAGCGGTCGATAATGTTCCCGGTCGCATGTCTGCTTTCCTCGCCTTCTCCTTCTTATTCGAAGCGACGTGACAGAACTGCCAGCGGCACTGACCGCAGCGACATAGGCAGAGGCACATCAACACACGAAACAGGCAGCACAGCAATCCGGCGCACAAAAGCGATGGACCGACGAGTCTCAGTTGCGGACTTAGAAAACCCTTCTCACCGGTGCCGACGAACGAGATAACTAAACCGAGCGCAGTGGTCCCTAAACCCACGTAGAGCACGGTGTTGACCGCCGCGCTGACCTCTCCCCTCTGTCGTATGGCATTACTGTCATCTTCCTCGTCGTCGCTGCTCCCGTAGCAATAACTGGCATCTCTTATCTAAAGCACATTCAATTCCGTGTGTGTTAAAACTTAATTTTTTTATTAGCAGATGCGTACTGTATTTCAATAGCATATGTATTGATTTTTGTCGCGACATTCCAAAATCTTATGTCTTGAAGAATTTTTTAATTTTAAAAATTGACTTATAATTTATAACTATGCAATAATTAAAAGCAGATGATAGAATTTTGTTTTAATTTTAATAATATAATGAAAAAATGCTCTCTTCTTTCTCTATCTAGAATTGGACCCATTATACTATTACTAGAAAGATTCGATCAAAGAAGCTAGAAGCTGCATAATCTAGAAACAATTGAAGAACTTACCCTGTTTCTTTTCATCCATCGCCGATGCGCTTCGCATTGCTTCGTCCTATTGTAGCCGGGTGACGTAGGAGATAAAGGAAGGGGCGAAGGTCTGTTGCATCCCTGCCATGCTGCTTTACCGCCAGGTCCTTGACCGCCACACTGAAATATATAATTCTCAGACATATCTCGTTACGAACTGATTTTTACGACCAATAATGATGATTTTGTTGATGGTAATGTGATAGACAATGAAACCGAGTTACTAGGTCTCATTTATTTTCAATTTATTACTTATTATATAATTAATTTTAAGTTGCAGTTTTTTTCTAAAAAAAAAAGTGTATTTAATATTTTATATTTGATAGTTAAGATCTTTATAATTTCTTTGAAAATCGACATATTCTTTGATGTGATTATGTTATATGAATAAATGAAATATGAAATTATTTCAGAAATGATAGCAGAAGAGTGGAATGGAATGTTCTAAGAGCGATTGATAAAGTCGTCAGATTTGCGTCAAGGTCGCTCGATCGATTTCGCCGTTAATTGGCACAAAGAAATATTAATCGATGAAATATGCATATACGATTAATAAAATTCGTAGTGACAGATTCTAATCTATAACGGGTTCGATTGTAGATGCTGATCCACGGAAAGATTGCGTGACTATTAATTTACAACACGCTCACACGGAGGGATCAAGAAAGCTTTTCAACGCGGCCGTGACTCTTGATACTTACCCCATTCGCATAAGATCGTGGGGGATATTGTGGTAGCGGCGGAATGAGTCTGGTGGCGAAGTTGGAAGGTAATTCTCTAAAATTCACCACCTTACCACCCCGTAATCGCTGTTTCTCTCGCTGTGTTCGTCTAATCAATAGAGCAGCCTGCATTCCGCTTATTCATTTGTACCGATTGTTGAAATTTTTTCAACCCCCTCAATGATGGCCGGTTTTCTTTCTCTCTCTCTTTTACCCTTGATAAAGGATAAAGAGAAACTTTTTTGAAGTCCACCTCAGATATTATTCATTATCGATCCAGGACGGTACCGAATGTAACGATATACATCTAACGTCGTCGGCATCGATCGATGCTCATGCTCGCCCAAGACGATAATCGCGGGGAGCATGTTTCACGCTATACTGAAATTACATTGCGGAGCTTTTAGCCGACCTGGAATCCTAGAGAGATATTTGGGCTTGCAGAATCTGTCATGCCTTTCTTGTATCGTTCGACAGATTTACTCGCGTGTTATACGCCACCAGACAGCCGATCGATGCTATTTGCTATATACTTGCTGCACGAGGTGCCGGCAAGAGAGATGTGTGGTGCAATCAAAAGGAGCGTATACGCTTCGAGGGGTGAATCACGCTAAAGCGATAGAGTGAGTTTATAATCTTCGTTAATCTAATTCGTCAATGCGATCGTGCACTTGGCAGAGATAACGGCTGCCTGTTGTGTAATCGAATTTTCAGTATATATCCAAATGTATAAAACTGAAGCGAAGAAAAGATTAAAATTGACTTTTCTTTCTATTGAAACTTGTGATGAATAAAAAATACAGTTTAAAAAAAATTAATCTTTTATTGTGCCAATTTTTCAATAATTAATATAATGTATGCTTTGCAGGCTTGACAAAAACAATAAAATAATGGAATTTGACAAAATGATATAAAAAACGAGGTTCGGCGACTGTGCACGGTAAAAGCAATTAACGCAAATAATGTAAGCGTGTAAGAAAATTTAGATTTAAATTTAGATTAAATTTAGATTAAATTATAGATTTTTAAAATATATCACATCATTTTTTATACTTGCTGAACCTGACAGCTCATGAATGTTTGACAACATTAGTGTTATAAGTTCAACAGTTTTCTCTACCTACTGCGCGCACTGCATGGCGTATTTATTTCATTTTGCGTGATTCCTAGGCGCGTGTATAGATACGCGTGGAACTATATGTAAAATATGACATGTGGTAAAGAATCGGGCGATAGAGAGCGACTAAGAGAAACAGCGTGAGCTGGTCGAAAAAGGCTGACATTATGAGAAGAGAGTGCTCAACGATGTACCCACCTGTAGCTCCGAAGTAGGAGGTGATACTCGGAGATCGAGGACCGAGGACGGCGGAAAGGGAAACTTGCTGGACTTATTGTTGGCCGGATAGGTGGTGGCGGACGTTGAGGACTCGAGAGAAAGCGGGGGTGGCGAGATCGGGAACTGGATCGGCGAGACCGGCGCGACCTGCTCCTGGTGGGACTTGTGGTGATCGATGGCGTGACGGCGTCGATCGTCGATGCCCGGATGAAACGCGGCGGACGACGAAGACGTCGATGTCAGCGCTTGCTGTTGCGTTCGTGGGACTTGCTGACGGGTGGTGGCGAGCTTGGTTGGAGGATGATGATGGTGGTGATGGTGATGATGATGGTACGGGTGATGGTGCTGGTGCTGGTGCTGATGCTGATGGTGCTGATAATGCTGCTGCTGCTGATGATGACGCGAACCAGGGGGTACGCTCTTCAGTCTTGGCGGAATGACATGGACCGGCGTTTGTTTGTTAAGCTGCAGCCGCTTCTGCTTCCTCCGGTTGGCGATGCTGGCACCACCCGCCGCGGCATACATCGCTCCGCGAGTTGCCCAATCGCTTCTTCTCTTCCCGTCTCAAAGCAGCTCTGGGATGCCCCCGTTCCTGTTACGAGTTACATTCGCATGGTCGCATGATGCGCCGATGATGGGTCCGTGTCATGTCAGGCATGCCACACACCCCTTACACTGTCCCAGAAGAATTTCTCTTTGCCGCCTTCTTTTTCTTTTCTTTTTTCCTCTTTTTTTCTTTTTCTTTCACTCTTTCCTTTGCCTCTCTGGAAAGGCAAGAAAGGTGACGGAGCTCCGCCCGTTCTGGCGCCCGTCTTTACGATCTACGTCTCTAAATCGCTATGCGACAAGCACATTGAAAGCGATTCATTTTACGTTGACTCTAGATCAGCCACTAATCAGCGAACGCGTAACGCATTATTTTCTCGGTGATTCGCCATAGACATAGGTTGTTACGTTTGTCTTCAATATGCCTAGCTGGTTCCGAGATACAATATTTTTCAAAGGCCCGAATCACACAAATAATTAAAGATTAAAACCTATTTTTTTTCAGATATATTTTATTGCTTTCTACATTTAAAGTGCAATAAGTGCATATATTTAAATATTTGAGAAAAAGAAAAGAGACAAATTGAAAGAGAGAAAATATGCGCTTGAAAAGCGTTATTCTTGAACAGGAATATTAATACGAGTTATAAAATTCAAACATTCTATGTTACATATTAATAATTTTCAATCACTGTTTATCATGCAAACTTTGAACTCTCTGGGGATAGATTTTAATGCCACTTACATGGATCTTAAAATGATTAAAAATTTTTAATCTATAAAATTTTTCTTATGTAAAGCACTTTGGTTATGCGTCCGCTGGATATTAAAAAAGTAAGTACATATATGAATATTATGATGCATATGTAGCAAGCAATTCCATGTTACCAGAGAAAACATATTTAAAAATGGAGGCTTTAGCACAACATATACATACATATACATATACATAAATACATATATATATATATATATATATATATATATATATATATATGTATATGTATGTGTGTGTGTGTGTGTGTGTATCAATAAAATATATTTTAATAGTAAACACAAAAAATAGCGATAAGTTCAGAACAATGTTTTTTCATAATTTATCTAAGATATGTATACATCAGAATTTAATGTCTTGCTCTGGATTTTTATTTGCTTTAAATTTCTGAAAGCAAAGCAAGGGAAGTTACATTTGATTTATAATCTAATAATTGCTACATTCTAGCATAAGAAAATTTTGTACGTATAATGACATGTATATGTATGTGTGTATAGAAAATTTTTAATGAAATTGTAAACTTCTTTAATGTTGCATAAATTAATGGTATTCCTTAATTTAATTTAATTTACCAAAATAATTATAGATATTTTTTTAAACTTTTTATAAAATTGATTTTAAATATTCAAAAATTTTTATTTTAAATACAATGTAATAATAGTGTCACATTATCGTTGTAGAGTATCATGTTATCGTAAAAAAGCGATCTTTGAAAAACTTTGTGCATCAATATCATGTATAACTATTGATAAAATCTTATAACGTGAAATAATTATAGATCTGTATTTTTTTTTTTCAACAAAGATTATGATAATTGAATTACAAATATTACACATCATTAATGTTTACAACACTTAAGAAAAAACGGAAAGCAATTTCTATTCGTGCATATTTATATCAAAGTATTCGGCTACACATCGCAAGCCTCTCTTGCATAAAAAGGCAGTGAGGACAGTATCACAGTAAAATAAATTTTATAGCCTACATGCAAAGTATATAAACTTTCTTTCATGATTATTTCGATCTATAAATTATTTACATTATTTACATTGAAAGTCAGCTGTTAGACGGGAATTGAAAGAGATTCGGAAATATTCAGAAACAGAGATTATGATACGGCGATTTTAAAAATGTATGACAGATGAGTTAGACAGATAAGCTTAATCGTGTCTAAGCGAATAAACGACATGCATGACGAATATGTGCGCGCACAAAGATATATAGACAGGAACGTATTTATAACGCGATAGTCTACGCTGCGGACATTAGTGGGACCAAGAAAGTCCACGATAAATACAACACGCAAGAGATACCAGAAGAGGAGTGACCTACTCTGATATCTGTCATCTACTCGTGATAAAAAAGAAGTTACAAAGGCTGACTGGTGGCCCTCGAGAATGTCATATATAATGTATAATTCTTTTTTTTTCTTTTTCGCATTGTTCTCTCATGACAGAGATGAAAATTTCTTTTCTTTTGTTTTTACAGGGTGGAAAAATATAAAGACAACGAAAACGAAACAACGACGAGACAATAAAAAGGCTTGAGTGTATATCTTTTTTCTCTTTTTTAATTTTTAATTCGCTAGCGACCGCTGCAGCAGCGGACGGCGGCTTCAACGGCAGCAACAGCAATATATAGCAAACCAAAAAAAAGAAACAGGCATCAAGCCAGCCAACAACACCAACAACGATTACGCGTACCGACAATTCGGAAAAAAGAGAGAGGTATCGCCACTGTGTTCAACCCCCTTTTTTTCTTCTCTTCCTCTTTCCTCCTGTCTCTCTTTCTCTCTCTCTCTCCCTTGTTCCCTCGTTCACAATAAACAGTGGTACGTCGACATTTTGTCCCCTGTGTTGCTCGATTTCCTCTTTTTCGTGCTGTTCTGTTTTATCCGTGTTTCACTCTTACGACGGACGATGCGGAACGGGGATTCATGGAATGGCGCACTCGATCGCCAAGGAGGCACACGAAGCCTCCATCGCCCTCCTCGCGTATGTAGACGCACCCGTCACCCCCGAACGAGCGTGCGACCACCGACTGACGGCTGCTGAGCTAGCCGTAGACAGCCGCTCCGCACGCGCATCTCTACTCACCCTGTCTCCTTTTCACTCTTTTGTCTCCGTCTCCTTCTGTTGCACCCTTCCTATTATCAGTAGCCGCGCGCGCACTCCTATGCGCAGGGCCGAGACTAGGAATCGAGATGTGAACACAATAGCAGCTGACTCGTCACTTTCACCGCATTCACAAGATATCATGTATACATTCGCCAAAACGTGTCGCTTCAAGAAAAAAAGAGATGCAACATTTGTGGATGTCATAAAAAAAGAAATATTATATTATATTATTATTAAAATGGTATTATACCTCAATGATATTATATATATAAAAAAATAATTATTTATATATTGTTAAAAAATGTTATATTAATATGTTAA
>JBCEZV010000093.1:733228-736488 GCA_039654365.1 Cataglyphis livida
TATATACAATAAGTAATTAATTTTGAAATGTACTTTATATCAGATTAAAAATGTAAGAAGCTAGATAATAAAGTTAAAAAATTATAAAATTAATTTATATAGTTATATTTTGTACAAAGTTTTCAATTAACATTATTATTTTATTTAGATGTATTTACAGTATTTGTTACTTCCATTATGAGTCTGTCCAAATAGCTGGAATCCAATTTATAAGTCATAAGAATCATTGATGTATACATCGAGGCTTGTTTAGATTGGAGCAATGATTGCAATTGTACATCAATTAAGCTTAACCTGAAATTATATTTTTTTTGGAATTTGCACTTATATAAATTTTGTAATTATATTCTTACATTTTAATCAAGATGAGTCCCACAAGTGTCCATTCAGCAGTTTTAAAAACAATATTTGAAGCAGATAAATTAAAAGTGGTAATCAACATTTTGATTAATGAGTATCTTTCGTGATCATAAGTACATTGTGCCATTGAAGAAGTGCCCGCATTTGTCGTTAAAGTGCGCATCAAATCTGGCAATCTGTAATCGATAAATACACAAATGATTTATTTGTTAAATAATTAAAGCATAGCTATTAAGCTTTTTTTTTAGCATGTGACAATTTCTAATTGTATTGAAATGGAAACTATTACATTTTATTAAGTTTGTCCAAGAAAATACGGCGGCGAAGTGCATTGGGAGTGTGAGAATCCGTTAATGGTAATACAGAATCATCATCATCTTTACTATTTAACTCCTTGTTATTATCTTCAGGCGACGTTATTGTCATTCGTCCTTCATAAAATGCACGCACCTATGCACATATTATAACCAATTTGTGATATATTCTGTTCAGTTAAAATTGAGAAAATTGATTATACCTTCAAATCGATTTTCTTTCCCTCCTCTTGAAGTGCAGAGAAGTGAGGCAAAGGTTTGAGCACTTTTCTCTCTAAATTGACACGTTCTTCCTTTTCATCTTCTAGCTGTAATTTATTTAATTTTTTGCACAGTTGTTGATATCTATCATACTGTGTAAGACTTTCTAACAATTGACGTTTCTCATCCATCTCACCCGTTAGAAGGCAAAGTGTATTTTCTGTAACCCATTCCTTAACACTTTGTTCAACATGCATTACAAGTTTGTGATAAATATTAGCTTGTGTTTTTGCATTGCAAGATTCCGTTTGTTTATATTTTTTATTTTTAATTCTATTTGCATCTCTCTTTTTCTTATAATCATTGCAAGATTCAGAAGAAATTGTAGCATTATTGTTACATATTTCATCCAATTCAGGCTGTGCCATTTTTCTATCATCATTCTCACTATTATTTATTTCATTTAACTGAGGTTGTAATTTTTCATTATTTTCATTACTTATTTTACTTGATTGAAATAGTAATTTTTCATCTGTATTTTTTATGTCATTACTTATTTCATTTAAAGATTGTATTATTTCATTACAATCATTTTTGTTAATTATTTCATCTAATTGAGACTGTAATATTTTATTATTCTTATTAGTGCATGAAACATGTATATTTTTGTTTTCTGCAGCTTTGCTATTATATTCGTGCGAGTGTGGAATATTTTCAGATTGCTCAGCAACTTTTATTTCTAAATTATGCGAATCTAAATTTTCTTTAAGAATATTAGTACAGTTGCTCTTACAATCTATAGATTCTTCTGAATAGTTATGATTTTTCTTCTCTTGATTCATATATATATCTAATGAATGTAATTCAAATTTATCAGAATTATTATTTATAGGAATCTCTTTTGTTTTTACATTGTCATCATCAATTATATCTTTCGTTAAACGAGAGCTACATATATTTTTTTCCTCAGAGCTTGATGATATGTCTTCTTTTGTTTGTTGACCGCTACATTTTGTAGATGTTTTGTTGTCAGTATCTATATTTTGTGGATTAATCTCACCAATATTTATTTCATCTCCAGGTATACATTGTTTAGACTTAGAATTAATGGGCAAAATTCGAAAAATTGGTATATCATCTACTTCTCTCAACCATAGTGGACTCTCCAGCATTTGTTCGAGAAGATAATTGGCTGCCCCATAGCACGATGAACTACAAAAATTTTTCCGTCTACTAATATCGTATACCTTGTTTCTATGCACCGATATATGATACTGTTGTCGAATAATGATAGTCAATGGTTTTGAACAGAGAACATATCCACACAGCTTTATTATTGCTCTCTCTTCTATAATGTCTTCCATGTGACTTTTATTTATAAACCTTAGCTGAAATTAAAAGTAATAAAAATAAAAATATTCTTGTTATTAAATATCCAAATATAGAGAGATATTTGCTGATGTGCTTACATTTTGAAGCAGCCATTCAGAATTTATATTTGGTTCCAAGAGCTGCTCGACTATCGCAAGAGCTTTCGTATCACATTGCTTCTTTTTTATTACAGCTAGTTGTATCTGCGCCTTACTTAAACAAAAATTCAATCTGTTTAGATAAAAACTCTTAAAGAGATTTTTCGATACAAGAAAGATTTTTACCTCATCTTCTTAATTTTCTGTTTTTCTTTAGTTGCTGACATCGTTTCAGCGTTATTCATAAGATAACACACTTATAACACTGATTATAGCATCGCTTAGAAAGTTAAAAATTAATTCTTCATTTATATATTATTTTTTTAACAACTGTCAATCGAGTAGCTATTTTTCGTAATTCTCGATTTATGAGGTTAATGTGTTTTAAGGTGATATTACACTATCATACGATGAGTTTATCAATAGATATTTTGATTGGCTATGGATAGAAAATTACTAGAATTTCTAAAGGTTCTTGGTACAACAGCCAATCAGTACGTCCGACAAACTGACTGTTACTTTTATACAAGAATACAAGAAGTCAATCGATTCCTTTATCTTGATTGGTCCATCAAATTATCACAAATAAAGCGCACTCTGTATCTAATATGGCGAACTAACGAGTATCAATTTTAATTCACTTGATTCGATGTGTGTTGTGTTTATTTAATAAACGTGCCGGTCCGTCGGAGTTCAAAAATTCAAATTTAGAGATTTAAATTTACAGTTTATTTTATTAAATTATGTTTTTTTTTTTCATTTTTTTTGAAAGTACATATAATGTGCGCTTCGCCTAATCATCCAAGTTCTTTGATTTCGATTTCCGAAATCTGCAATTTATTTTACACAGATATATATGTGCCTTTTACGAATGATATTTTCTTGGAAAGCTCACAGAATACTCTTGTCAAGATAT
>JBCEZV010000093.1:759442-771975 GCA_039654365.1 Cataglyphis livida
TCTCTCTCTCTCTCTCTCTCTCTCTCTCTCTCTCTCTCTCTCTCTCTCTCTCTCTCTCTCTCTCTTTCTCTCTTTCTATATATATTCCAATATTTTTAAATTTCCGTATATAAAGTTTACATAAAACTTTTCACATTACTCTCTCCTTTGTCTTTAAATATATTTGTGAATATTATTTCTACCTTTATTATATATATTTACCATTAATATCGAAATTTATCATCGATCATTGTATTAATTACTAACGATAAACATCGCTAATACACGTCAACATTCTCGTTTGTCGCAATCGCGACCTCACGGGTCTCCCTTATCCTTTCGTTAAATACCTTTCACGTACTCGCGCGCGTTAACGCAGGTGCGTAAATGCGCGCGCACGTGCTCAAGACGGACGTACGTACAACCGCGCGATTCCTCTACCTAAACGCGATAAGCAAGTGCAGCGTGTCGATGTGAAAGTATGCCGTGACTAAGGAGAGAATTTTCCATTTCGTTATTTACAAGCGCGGCACTTTCGTTCTTCTTGCGCTCGCCGCGGCTTCGATATGCGACCCTTTCTAAACGTCCTTAACCCTCGCCTTACGTTTCCTTCTCTCTCTCTTACGAATGCACCTTTCCCCCAAAGAACGAGCCGAAGAAAGCGCAATAAAGGGTTTTATTCTTTTCGTGCAATGATGTGGATTTCATTATTATTGTAGATTCTTTCGTAAACGATTTTTACTGCTTTCTACGCTTCGATAACTTCACGGAAATCGAGTCAAAGTTTTTTCGATAGATATTAGATTCAACAATCGAATTTTTCAAAAGCTGTATGATCGAATCTTTAAAACTTTAGGAACTTTTTATGTCAAGATTTAATTTATGTTAGATTCATATTAATATTAAAAATATTAAAATTTATATTATATTAAAATTTATATTAAATTTATATTAATATTAAAATTATATTAATATTAATATTAATATTAAAATTATATTAATATTGATATTAATATTTTATGTGTTTAAAAAATTGTTAGTTCTTCTCGATATATATTTTTAAAGCTTCGAAAATGTTAGTTATGTGCGAGGAGATTTTTTTGTGAATCTTGAATTTTGAATCTAAATCATAAACTTTGAACCGCTCGTTCGATCGACGATTGATATATTTTATGAAAACATTACTGTATGAAGCAGTTTCCCTTTCCGATAGTTGAGGCAAACTCTCCAATATTTCTTCAGCGAGGCAAATGACTTCGTCTCGATCAATATTCCGCCTACGTCTTGCGCAAAAAAAAAAAAAAAAAAAAAAATAGAAAAGGAAACGAAAGTGAGAGCGACACAAGCCGATCTATCTGACTATCTGAGGAAAAATTGCACGGCACGTTTGACCGAGATGTAACTTGGATTAATAAAATTACGAAGATAACATATGCGAGACACACCTGGGAGCGAAGCCTCCACACGTTAACTCGTTCGCGCGATCAATGCGCTCCTCCTTTCGAAGGTAAGCCAGTGGCAGTCAACAACCGCAACAGAGCGACAATAATGCAACCTTTTTTTCTTTTTTTTTGGTCTCATGTGTACTATCTTGCACATTACGTCGATAGTTTACGACAGACGAGCGCCTCTCAGGCGCTTTTAGAAATTTAAAATTAAAATTTAAAATTTCCGCTTTTTATCGGAAATTTAAAAATATTGGATATTTTTTTCAATTTACAAAATATATATATATATATATATATATATATATATATATATATGTTGGAAACTTGTCTTGGTCCTCTCTCTCTCTCTCTCTCTCTCTCTCTCTCTCTCGATAGGTTAATTTTAATTTTAAACGAGACAAAGAATTTCTACATAAATAAAGTAAAGTTCACATGGAAGTCATTGATCAAGGTTGCACTTGCACATGCGCAAGGTATATTTTTGCGATCTTAATTTCAATGACTCAGTTGCTAATCAAAGTATCGGAGTCGATGCTTCCTTAGCAAAAACATGGAGCGTTGAATATTAAACATAATCATTTTGGTGATGCTTAATAAAAAAATTGAGGCTGAGTTTGGAAATCATTTTCATGTATTTATGCGAAAGTTCGCTAAAGGAATAAATATGATTTTGCAATTCTATCTTAAATGGAGGCTGAAGCAGCTCTTCTTGCAATTGTAGACAAAAGAAACTTTTTCGGGGCAAGAGACGTAAATTTCGGATGTCAAAAAAATCTTGTCTTTTTTCTTCTAAGGAAACCTTTTTTTATCATCTATTGGTGGCTGACCTGGACCACGCCTACAGATTCTTTCACAGGTAGCAGATTACTAGCAGTTCTGTATTTTAAAGTAAGAAGTCACAAAAAATACAATCAAATCAAAGCTATAGTTCTCTCAATATGGTATTCTTTAAATATTTTTGAATATAGGAATCTATTTTGTTATCGTTTTCTTCTTTTGCCAAAATTTTTAAATGAAATTTAATTAGATATATTTTATTTAAAAATGTATATATGCATTTGCAATATCGGAGATTGCAAAAATGTGACAATTGGCTAGTCATCATAAACTTTGTACCTTGTAAAAAAAAATACGATTGCCACGTCGCGGAATTTGATTTCAAATAATCGCAACCAGATTGCAGTTTAAAAAGAGTTTGCATTTTCTTTCCACTTTGGAACTTGTACAAAGTTACAGTTGAATGTAACTAAGTGTATGTCCATTTCGATTCGCAGTGCCTGCTCTGTCAGCGAAGGAGTCGAGCGTGATAACGTTATACGCGTGTCGGTTCTTGTTTTTCTGATTTTTTTTTTTTTCCAAAGCCGTGAACTATTGCAAAACCGCAGGCTCGTCTTGTCGTTGCGAGCAATCGCTACGGAAAGGGAATCGGGACAAGGTTACGTTCCTTAAAATGACGTATGTTAATCGAGCTTTTATAGCTCGCGTGTGTCGTGCATATTTATAAGCGCGCTGCACGCGTTTGCGCGAATAATCATTGCGCAGTTACCCCTTCGACATTATTTTGGCGAGAATTATTTGGCTAAAAGTGCAAAATGTGACATATGTGTCAAATATGACTTGAGTGATTTAAGCAAGTAATTTAAGCAAGGATATATTAAGATCGAGACAATAGGATAAAGCGTTATACATTTCTCTCTCTCTCTATTTATCTCTTTCTCTCTTTTTCTCTCCTTACATTTTAATGCTATTTTGACTATATATGTCACGAGAGTTTGAAGTTTACATTTTATATCCTGCCAAGTTTAATAGATGATAATATTAATTTTTATAAGTGAACTTAATATAAAGACACACACACACAACACAAATTTCCGTTTATTTCGTCATTTAATTTTATTATTTATATTGATAATTTAATTATGATAATACATACTTATCGAGGTTCGCATCATCGAATATTTCGCAGTGTTTTGAGATTATAAAATAAATCTTGAATCAACAATCAATATTGATCAAACAGAATTTTTTTAAGAGGCAGATCTTACATCTAAGAAACCAGAAAAAATTTATACTTTGTTTGCTTTATGGCATGTATAAATTTTATGTTATTGTGTACAGTAGAAACAAACTTTATTACTGCGACATAAATTTATAATGAGTAGCATATGAAGTCAATAAAATATTCGAAGTCAATATTTTAGAATTAATGTTTAATTAAAGGTACGTACTCAGGTAAATATCTTTGTTAATCGGAATTCAGTGAAAACAATTTTTAAGGGAATAAATAGCCCGCATCCAATATCGAGCTATAAAACGTCTTTGATAAATTTTTAAGACTTCTTATATACCGATTTTGGACATGATCTTGTCTGGATATTTGCTGAATTTGAATAAGTTCGAATAATCTTCTGGGGAAATAAAATATTTGAAGAAATAAATATATTTGTAAAACCCAAACCCGGACTAATAAGTCTGGCCTGAGCATGTGGATTATACCAGTTTAAATATTTCAAATTATCTATCTTTAATATGTGTGCGAATAAAGAAATCAATATTTTCATTCTACACTTCATACGATTTAAATGTGTTGTAACATTACGCATTAATAAATATTGGAAAACATTAAACGAAACATAGCTAGACATAATTTATGCCGAAGTAGCACGCGCGTTACAAACATTACTATTGATAAATTATTATTAGGTATGGACTCTTGTATAAGGTATTGACATTGACAAAAAAAAAAAACGTATATACTTTCGTAGTATCGGGCAAAAAAATTCGTGGAATTAAGAGCTTCGTTAAGGAGGAGGGGGAGGGGGGGGGAAAGAGCGGGGAGGGGAGGGAGAATGCGGTATGAAATCATGCTAAGCGTTTACGATTTGACTCATCGATTTGAATCATTCATTATCAAATAGAACAATGAGACATTTTTATTCGTCGCGGATGCGAAACGACGACGGTCTCTCGAACGAGAGACGACGGTCCCTTAATCCCACGTCGATTCCTTCCGAATGAAACGACCGGGAGCCGCCTAACCGTCATCATCGCCATCATCGTGCGGCTCGCTCGCGTGCTTTCAAACCGGAAGAGATATCCGAGTGTTTAATTTATCGGTTACGGAGAATCAGCCGGCGACGTCGGCCTCGCAACGATGGGCCCCGAAGGAATGGACAATCGGACAGGAGGGGAGCGGCAGGGGGAGGGGGAGGGGGGGACCTCTCTCTTTCTGCCCTGACTCGGACGTGCACAGTTACTTTTCTCTAATTTAAATAGATTGCATAAGTGTTTCGCGGTACATTCGAGTGACCGATTCTCTCTTCGCACAAATATTATCCGATCCATTCCGGTCCCTTTCTCCCCTCCCCCCTCCCCCTCTCCACTACCCCTTGCCCCCTCGGCCACCCCCGCCTCCTCCTCCTCCTCCTCTTTCTCCTCCTTCTCCTCACTCACGGAGAGAGATGCAAGAGATCGAGCTTAATGCGATAAAATCACGTACGTTCACGCGTAAATTCCGTTGTCTAAGTATGGAATTATCGCAATGATTGATATGTATATATGTGCAACGCAATACTCGATAATAATAATAAGTTTATCTCGGCCTAAGTGATATTGCGAAAGGGTAAACTGCGTGAGTGCACGAAGTGAATAAATCACAGCGTAACATATTCTCGGGGCTACTGGCTAATATATATATATTGAAAGATGCAACTGCGTCTCTAGTATATCACATAATGCCAGCGCACAGGGCGTTGAAATCGCTGACTGACATCTTGATTTATTATTACGGAGCTTTTATTACGATGGTAATATTTTCATGGAGTCTACGTGTCTTATTAATATTTTTTTATTATATCTTTTCGTATCCTAGTATATTTTTTTATATCTCCGGAAGAAAGAAAAAGAAAAAAACTAAAACACCTTTCCACGACGATTATCGGATACCTTTCTTTTGTACGTGTAATGAAATTTATTTGCAATTCTGCAGAAAATCATTAAAAAATATTTTGCGACCGAGCAAAAGCCGATGTTATTTTCATAGTAAAAGTTCGATAATAAAATTCTCATTTTTCAACCAAAAGCTCGACTTCGACCCAAGGACGATCTAAAGATAACTTTTGACCGTATCGAAAGCGAACGAGACTCGCAGCAATATTCTCCCTAGCGATTTTCTCGATGCGACAAAAATGATGGAGGCCCTTGCGAATATCAGCAGTGTCCCCTCGCTACAGATTTGCCGATGCGTCAGTAATGTGCAATTCCCCACCGACCCTCCGAGGTCAACAATTTGTTACGGGGACGGGGACGTTCAAGGAACATATCAACAGCGCGGTTGATTGACCTGTTGTTGTTGTGGAGCGATACATTTTGATACCATACCTTTGCTCTATCATTGTATAATAAAATGTATCCTGTTACCGTAGTAAAGCAATCAATTTGTGACGTAGACGCTATTAAATGCGTTCAAGTGGCGAAAAACAAATAGCATCAAGTTTCGAGTGACAAAATATTCCCCTCCCCCCCCTCTCCATTGTTTGGATTTTGCGTTTCAAGTAAATACGTATTTACTTATTATATGCAGTGATAAATAATCAGGAATGCGGTAAGAGTAGTAATTATATATTAAATTATATATTAAATTCATAATCGGTGAAACATGAAATGAATTTTTTACAGACGGAAAGACAGAGTGAAAGAGAGAGAGAGAGAGAGAGAAAAGTGGTTTTACAACTTTGCAAATTCTGTCGAAATATTATGTCGCTTGAAAATAGCACAGTGTATAATATTTAATATTTTTGCCAAGGACATTAGAATATTTAAAAAGCTATTTATAGCGGATCTTTTAATTTATTACTATAAATGTATTAATTTAATCTAATACATTATAATAATCTGTTTTTTTTTTTTTTGCTTGCGGATATTTTGTCGGAATATAGTTTCTCTTATTTTTTGCATATCCTTGACTCGACGAGATTTTAATTTCACATATCCTGCTTGACACATATCGTCGTTTTCAAAATCTGTCCTTAAGCGCCTGAAAGCGACAAATTCTCCCACCGCACACAGTCATCATTACTTTATTATTTAGAGAAACGGTACAATGGCCTTTAATAAGATAATAAGTGGTTGTGAAGCAATGAGTTAACACACGAAAGTGAGTCGGCAACGGGGCGTTATAGTACAAACGTCCGTAAATGATGACTAAGGCTTGCACCAAACTGCGTGGGCATAACATAATCCTTATAACAAAAACGTTTCCTGTTTATAGGAAAAACGCTCTTCCGTAAATAGAATGCTTAATGAGGAAATGCAATATGCTCTCATTCACTAGAGCTAAACTACGTAAGTAAGTTCTGTAAGATACGATTTTGCTTTTATTTTGATTTTTTTTTTTTTTTTCTTTACGATTAAAATATTCGCTTTTTGCATTTTAAAAGATTGATATTATTATTAATTCAAATATACGTGTTAATTTAGTTTGCAATAAATGATAAATGTAATAATTTTTTTCTATATCGCATTAACTGTGTAATAAATGTTACGGACAGGCTTAACAGATGGTTTTAATTTATTTAAGCGTCATTGTTTTAAAACAAGGAACAAATTGTAAGATTATTTCAGATTTTTTAATTACTTAACTTTTTTTAATAGATCTGTTTTTTTTTTGGCCACACTTTCTACACTTATTCCCATTCTGTGCTTTCTCTCTTTAAAAGAGCATATAATTATTTTAACGTGTTAAAGAACAGCGTTTAATTAAAAGGAAGAACATCTTATATAATTGAATCGATATTCAATTAAAATTTATAATTGTGTAAATATTTGGATTAGTTTATTTTCGTCGGAACTTTACTCCTTTAATTATTTTTCATTTATTTTAATAAGGTTGAAAAAAAATAAAAAATACATAAATTTATAAAAATACAATATTATTTTCAAAAATATTTTTTTTACAATTTTTTTTTTTTTTAATGCGGGTAAAAAATTTTAAATGAATTCTAAAAAAAAAAAAAAAAAAAATATTTTTAATCCTGGGAATGTGAAAAATCACCAAGATCCATCCATTATTATTCATCATACAATTATTAATCAATCAGTTTTATAATCATGAAGGTAATGAATTACCTTGCTCCTTGAATTGAACAGGAAAGGCGCTTCAAACCTTCCACAAAATCTTCACACAAAAACTTATATCACCACCAAATTAAATCCTTTGACAAACTCCAGGCCAATATATCGGATATTTCTTTCCTTTTCCTTTTAACTTTCACGGTGGGGCACTTTTGTCGCGCGTTCTCTTCCTTGTCTTCTCTGTTGAACTGTCAGGGAAGCGCGGCACGTTTCACCTGCACGTCTTCGTCCGTCCGCGTGTCATGATCGACGATCGAAATTCGAGCGTGAAGGAGCGCGCATGAAATCGAACGTCGTCGCGGGAAGCGGGATTCGGACTGCACGACGTGCCGCTCGAGATTCCGCTCGAGACCCGCTCGCAACTCGCTCCGATCGCTCCTCCACTCACCACGAGAAGTGTATGTACGCCGCGCGAGGGATCAATCAGCACCCACGAGAGAAACGTCGCGCAAATATTGCTAGCACGAATTTGCGAAAATTCTTTCGATAAGTCACTCCTAGCTGAATCTCGAAGAGATCTTTCTTCCATGAAAAAGTTTTTATCGATCTCTGACAACTTTTCCTTAGACTTTTTCTCGATTTTAAATTAATATCTTTATAAATTTATGGATAAACAACGTTTTACTTTTGCACAATCAGAATTTTATTAAGAACAAAGTATGATATTAATATTATATTCTTTTTTTTCAATTTTTAATTTTTAATATAGATATTAAAATATTAATTATTTAATTAAATATTAAATATTAAATATTAAATCAGAATTTTATTAAGAACGAAGTATGATATTAATATTATACTCTTTCTTTTCAATTTTTAATTTTTAATTTAGATATTAAAATATTAATTATTTAATTAAATATTAAATATTAAATATTAAATATTAAATCAGAATTTTATTAAGAACAAAATATTATATTAATATTATACTCTTTCTTTTCGATATTTAATTTTTCTAGATATTAAAATATTAATTATTTAATTAAATATTGAATAATAATATTATTAATTTAATTATTTACCTTTAATATCAATTTCTAGGATGTCTGAAAGCAAAAACGATGAAGTAATGAAGAACATTTATCTATTTGCGCGATTAAAAATACGAGAGTGGCGGATGATGGTCCATATGAACCTCCCTATAATCTCGGAGAGATGAACTGATCTTCTCTCGGGCGATGCAACTCAAATGCATGGAGCGTGGCGCATCTGTGGTAGACGGAAGTAATGAATGTGGCCGTTCGCTTATCTAGTTTGACACTTCCTTGCTAGCCGATCGCATGCGCGACCGTATAAACGATCGTCGTTTCGAGAAACATCATAAAGGCAACGCTATTAATTCCCGCTTCATTCGTCGATTATTAATTCATCGATTTACGTAATAGATCGTAATCGAATTCGGTCTTTGTTACGCTGGTAACATAAGCAGCGCGTTCCCATTGATATCCTGGAGAATAATATCCGGCCGTAGAAAACCGAAAATTTTTACATTTGAATTTCATTCGAAAGAACATGCTTTATGGAGGCAATTTTAATCTGTCAAAGATATGGCTGTGAAAAATGTACGAAGAAGAATTTAGTCAATCATTTCAGCAGTTGTAAAAAAAGAATTTCATTTTCTCACATTATTTACATTACATTTATAAATTTTCGATTAATATTTCGTAATACACTTAATAATATGCATTTATTTGTAAATATTTATTTATAAATGTATAATAAATATTTATATATTTTTTTGTTTCCTAAAAAGTGAAGTGCTTTCCTAAAAAGTCAGATGCATCTCATACCAATTAATAAAGATATATTATTCAAGAGATTTAATTATGATGATGACAAATTTTTTAAATTAACTTGAAAGAGATTATCGTAACGTGCATTTTTTGATTTCTAATTAATTATGATAACGTTATTTTTGACATAATATTATTCATAAGTAAATTATTATTAAACTTACACAATTCAAAATTAAATGGAAGAAATATTACATATCTAAAATTATTTTTATATATACTTTGAAGCATGCACTTAATATTAATATTCTGCAATCAATAATCAATAATTCTTTAACAGCAAATAACTATGTAGTGTTTCATTACTAATATTTTTTATTATTAATTTGTTTCCTGTCAACAATGTCATTTATCAAATGTTGTGAAAATATCCGTTCAAAACATCCTATTTTTAGGTCAAAAAAGTGAATTACTTGTGGTTATCGTGAGATTGCGCGTTCATTGATGATAACGAATCGTACACGCATTAAGAGGGACAAAGGAAAGTTGATAGTAGCGAATGTACTATCTTTGAAAAGAGAGACGTCAAGATCAGCTGACCTTCCAACCTCTGCAGATCGCAGCGAGAATGATAAAACTCTCGAAGAACCAACTAACATCGCAGTATGTTTACTGCACTTTGCGATCTGCGTTTCCTTTTACGTCACGTTCTCGCGTACGATCGACTCGACTGACTCTGTAATAACGATACCTGCGGATTTTCCACTCACCGAGAAAGTTTCTCGAAAATTTTATTTTAACGTTACGGTTTCACGTAACTTATTTAGCAAATTATACAACGTATCTTATTTACATAATTCATTTAAAAATTTCTTAAATTATCTAAAATGTAGAAGTATATATAAATATCACAAATAAATAAGATAAAATGGACAAATGAGAGTCAACGCGGTGTCTAATAAACACAATTATATTTATATGAAGAATAATATATTTTTAGCTCATCCAGCACGTTGACCCTCATTTGTCTGTTTTATCTTATTTTTTTTTTGTGGATATACAAACACATTATTTTAAAAAATTGCGTTGATTGTTAAGCTGTGCAATTATTATTGCTTTGAGATCATCGGTTTGAAACAAAATAGAGAATAGAATTTTCTTGATAATTTTTTTCAAATATATAATATTTAATGTATTAATTTAAATTTTTATTATTTTAATAAAATTGTGATATATAACTCGTATCATTCTCGTATCAATATTTATATTATTTTATTATAAAATTAAAATATTAAAATTAACATTAAAATTAAAATGTTTTTTTTTAGTAAATGATTTTATTCTGATAGCCCAGATGCATTTATACTATGTGACTATGGGAAGAAAAAATATCACGAGGGTTTAACGTCGCGCTGTTGTGGAATGTGCATGCTCGAATTTTCCACGAGGGAAAAGGGATCGATGTCTGGTGGGTTTGAGGACAATGCGAGCAGGTGCTCGCCATCATTCTAATCTTAACGACTAATCCTCGGATCGGCTACCTGCGCAGGTAGATATCTGGAAAAATCAGGTATGCTATTTTCCCCGTACTACGTTGTAAAAAATTCGAGATCGTAAATGCCAAATAATTTCCTATTTTTAAATAAACCCAACATCTTATATCAAACTTTTTTTTTATATTTTTGAAAATACATTTCACACAAATAAATCAACTGTATTATTGGAAAAAGTTTTACATACGTGTGAGTACACTTATAGGACATTAAGCAATATTATTGTAAGTTATTTAAATAGTTATTACGCACAAAATTAAATATATATATATATATATATATTGAATAATAATAAATATATAAAATAATAAAAAATATAAATATATGAATATTTATATCGAATAAATAAATATAACCGAGTAGAAAATATTTTTTAATTAATTGATTAAAAAATAAATAAACATAAAAAACATTTTTGGCAAATAGAATAAATTACATTATTGTTATATTAACATAATTACATAATTGTTATTTTAACATAAATGATATCATTTATGAATCTAATGAATTTAATAAATGCTTTAATCATAATTTAAATATTACGAAATACAATTTATGAATCTAATGAATTTAATAAATGCTTTAATCATAATTTAAATATTACGAAATGCGTGAAATGTCAATGTTTTCATCACTATATATTTAAGAAGAATAATTTGACATTTTATACTATGACAATTTATGTGGTATTTAAATGAGAATTTCATTAATCTCAGTAAAAGCATATATATATATATATATATATATATATATATATATGTTAGATTTTACGATCAAGATTGTCGCGATCTTGAATTTAATATATTTTAATCGAATTGCGAATATAATATGGAATAAATTTAAATAAATAGTTTTGCTTGAAATTTTTGATTGAAATAGTTTCGATTGAAATAGTTTCAATCTAATATAAAAAAATTATATTAGATTGAAAACGACGATTCAATAAACTATGTTTTTCTTAAAAGAATATATGTCTTGGTATATTTTTTACATAATTTGTTATTTCAAAAAAAGCAAATGTTTCAATTAAAAAAAAAAATTATATATATATATATGCAAGGTGTTCCATTTTAAAAGTTCCACCCTCATAACTTTTCAGAAAATAATTGTTTTTAAAAAAAGTATGCAATTATTTGCAATATATTTTCTTATAACAATTATTTATTTTTTCTTTGCAACATTTGATTCATCTTATTATTCTGTACATAAAAGTATTACAATACAATTATCAAACACTAAATAATTTTCGAGATATTTTACATTTTATACTAAAATATGTCAGATTATGATACGAAATAACTCAAAAAATTCTTAATAAAAAAATATTTTATTATAGTGTTTTGAAAAGCTCTCGAAATAAACTACAAGAATATGCAATAAAAATGAGGGTTTTTATTTAAAAAACGGAAGTTGACTTTCAAATGACCTTTAATATCAAATCCAAGATCACTATTAAATAGCCTCCTTTTTTCCCTACAACTTTTATCCGAATCATTTTCCTTCAAACGTTGATCCTGAAAAGTTATGAGGGTGGAACTTGTAAAATGGGACACCCTGTATATGTATATATATATATATATATATATATATATACAGGATGTCCTATTTTACAAGTTCCACCCTCAGTAAGTTTAAACAGAAAATTTCCAAAAAGAAAAACCCAGATTTTATTAATTTTAAACTTTTTG